>KN824329.1:72074-101682 GCA_000827415.1 Serendipita vermifera MAFF 305830
GCCGACATCGGAGGTCGTCGGGCGTTTGACGTCCTACTAGCACTCTGTGTTTGAAGTCGTCCGATTGGTTCGTCTGGAATCCGGAATTTCGACTTGCGGATAATGTCCAACAGTACAAACGCCACTGCGATAGAGTCAAGTCAGTCAATCGGTCCGAAGTCGACAGGACCACAACAAACTCACCCCAAAACCGTCCTAGTGCGTCGTCCGACATGCGTTCAATGTCCAGGTCAATCGTGTCACAGTCCATTTCCGAAAACTTGCGCGGCTGGTGTGGCTGCTTCGCTTGAGGTTCCGATCGCTTGGGAAAGTACTCGGCAACCAAAGGTGGGATTTGTGAGCTTCCGCGCGATGGCATAGGATAGTGCGCCTGGGACGGAGTCAGATAGTTTTCAGATATGTAATTGGTGCTACCGTACCCGTAATCCCCTGCGATCTACAATCCATAGAATTTCATGTACGCCATCTCCAGCGACCACTTCGAATATTTCACCACTAATTTTTTCGGTCGTCAGTAAAAAAAAAACGAGGCGCGTCACCGGAAGAATAGGAAACCCATTTACGCCCTCGACTCGCCGCCGAAGACGACATTGCCGGGGGAGCAAAAGTAGGCAAATGAAAAAAACTCACGCGGTAGGATCTCCACGGGGGACCATCTCAAACGCCTGGGCGTATGTCGCGCTCTCGCTGTAGACACAGATATGACTGGGCTGAGTCCCATTCCACAAGATGGATCCTAGCACGTCTCCCTCGGCGTCGTAAACTTCGGTTCGTTGGTCTTCGAGGTACGGGTGCGTCTCGACCAAGAACATTGGCGTCCCGTCCGTCTTCGTCACGTTGAGCTCGGTCAGCGGCGAGCCTCGTAAAAGCAGATGCATTTTGTGGGTAAAAAGGTTGGCAAGAAGCAAGATACAGGGACCGATTTTCCAAAGATTTTTCTGATATTTAGGTTGTATTTGGGGGCGGTTTTTGATGGAAGCAAGTTTCGTGGAGGTTGTCCCTCTGGAGCGAGACTAACTTGAAACAGGGAATGGAAAACCACCGGTCTTTAATGTCTTTTCGCAAAAAGAAAAGGGTTTGGTGGAGGATTGAGATGGGGCCACAAGTCAAGGGTATTTATTCTCAACTGGCCTACTTGTCCGATATCCGCCAGTCTACTAAAAACAGTCATGGGATAGGTTCGCCTCTCAAAATCTTACGCCGTTCTCGCGTGCATGTCAAATCGTCTCCCAGCCGCGTTTTTCCTCTCCTCTTGTTAGGCAAAGCTTATCCCTGCATAAAAATAAATGAATCACGCCCAAAATGCTGTCTGAGATTCAAAATTAAATAGAGAAGACCATTAGCCGCTCGCATTTTCTACGCTATTGTTGTCTCGATTTGGGCCGTGACTTCTTTTCACCCTCGATTAGGTCTCTCAGGCTTGCCGTATCCGGAACTCCGAGTGAATTAGAGCTAGGCTGCCTACCGATCCCATAGAGTGGCGTCTCGCAGGGCAAGATACCAGACATAGAGGGATCCACAAGGAGAAGCGAGTTGTAGCGCGGGGAATGCGTCAAGATAATGGCGCATCCGTTGAAAGCGCCGTCGGTCCGGGATCCGCTGATAGTGGTGGTGGTGCCGCTGCTGCCGTTGCAGGTTCGTCGGTCAAGAAGAATTCCTGCACGGGACCAGTAAAAAGTCAGCGGTCTGATTGATTTGCATGACGATGGAGGGACGCGGCCCCGAGGCTTGTCATGGCTTTCGCCGGTGGAGTCCATCCCGCCCCGCCCCCATCACGAGCCTATAACACGCGCACCCACTCACCTCTGGTGTATGGAACGGAATGCCGATCGCTTTCGCCAATCCCTTGTCGGTGTTGCTGTGATCTCCCAGACGGCCAGCAGCATCCCCAACGTAAAAGCTTGCGGTTAGATCTAACGCAAAACAAAAACGGTTAGCTTGCTCTCTGGCCCCGTCGCAAGGCGGAATAAATGGGAATACACGTGCAAATACGCGGCAATGCCCGTTTGCTTTTGCCAAAGAGCCCTCTCCTAAAAAAAAAACCAGCACGGCGGCTCCGGCGGGAAGGGGAAACAATGGGAAACTGAGCAACTCACCAGGGATAACCTCGTGTTTGGCGTAGATATCCGTTAGACATGTCCACATTCCCGAACGTGGCTTGCGAAATTGGTTTCCCTTCGTAGCAGCAAAAATATGAAATGGCACTTCAGGAAGCTGGAAGGCGCCCCAGGGTTATTGTTCCACAATCAGTACAACCATCTTACATACACGAGAAGATTGTTGGAACTCACCCTTTTGGCAATTTGACCAATCTTCTGTTCCCATTGCTCTCTCCGCTTGCTTACCGTGTGCGACAAGCCTCCCTGGTTTGAAATGATGACAATTGCATAACTACATGGACCGGATGAGAACCAGTGAGGGAGACTTCTTCCTACTCACCCTTCGTCGTAGAGCTCTTTCAATCTCCCCGGAACACTCTGGTGCCACCACTTCCAGTCGTCTGCACCGTTCGGAAACGGCATTCCAGTCTTGGTCGCAATCAAAGTTCCATCCAAGTCAAACGCCGCAACCTTTGTACGGGCTTGTGGTTTCAAATTGACGCCATGCAAAACCGTACCCTCTCCCTGCCGCTCTAGGAACCGAAACGCACTCTTGGTAGCAGACTTTTCGAACAGAGGGAATACTATGCAACGCGAATGACGCTCGATTAGCGCTCTAGAGGAGGGCGTCTGATTTGGACACACCTTTGACGATAGTCGTCTGTGCGGACACTGTTGCAATCGTTTCTACTACTTGTATCTTTTGTTTCTTGTTACTTCCAACGCGTAGGTGATCCTCGGCGCGTCGCTTGCAGCCTTGGGAAGTACGAATTGACCGAGTATCCAAAGCGCTAATTAGACCTTGTTTCTCAATAAATAAACGTGAATTCACCTGCATTTAATGAGCGTCTAGTGGCCATTACGACCTGGTAAGATTTGAGCTGGCTGAGTAGAAAACAACTCAGACTCCGACCACCATGGCAGGCCTTTCGGCGTACGTCTCTGCATTTCCATTCCCAAATTAAAAATTAAAGGCATTATATTAGATTACTCCCAAGACCTGTACACATGACTGTGGCCTCGGATGACGAAGACGACGTTCCGGTGCAAACATCCACTGCCGTCGTGCAGGCCTCTCGAATCCCTCCCTATGGTCAAAGAAAAGGATGGAGACCGAATCCTGAAGACTTTGGAGATGGAGGTGCTTTTCCAGAATGTCACGTAGCCCAGTATCCACTCGGCATGGGTCGAAAGAAGGTTAGTCAGACGTTGCACAAAGCGTAGCATGCGTTTGCTGAGGTACTTTTATGATCTAGGCTTCAGCTGGAAATACTCTTGCGTTGACTGTGGACGCAGAGGGCAACGTTCTGTACGACGCCATCGCAAAACAAGGCCACGATGCGGACAGACTGGTCCAATCCCAGTTCAAAGATCTCGTCCCACTCGCGCACAGGAAAGATCTCGATGAAGAGAGCCGGTCCATGGAGCGCCCGACTGAGGAGGAAATCGAGGCTACCACCGAGCGGACCCGCCTCGCGTTGGAAAAGCTCGTCAATGGAAAAATCAAAGCCGCACAACCTAAAAACGTCCCAGAGAGTGGTGGAAAATCGTCGTTTGTACGCTACACCCCCGGCCAACAGGGTCAATCTGGTGCTGGACTCAACCAGAGAATCATCAAAATCACAGATGTCGTTGAAGATCCTCTCGAACCACCTCGTTTCAAGCATAAGAAGATCCCTAGGGGTCCTCCTAGCCCGCCTGCCCCCGTTCTTCGAAGTCCCCCGCGCAAGGCGACAGCACTGGAACAAAAGGAATGGATGATTCCTCCATGCATTTCCAATTGGAAGAACAACAAAGGTTATACGATTCCATTGGACAAGCGATTGGCTGCAGACGGCCGTGGACTCCAAGACGTGAGTGTATTACCCCATAACAGCAGAGTACTTTACTGACGTACGGGAATTACGACTAGATTCATATCAACGACAATTTTGCAAAGTTTTCGGAAGCCCTATATGTCGCAGACCGTCATGCTCGCGAAGAGGTCCGACAACGCACACTCATGCAACAAAAACTGGCGGAAAAAGAAAAGGCGAGCAAGGAGGAAAATCTCCGTTTGCTGGCCCAACGTGCTCGCGAAGGGCGGACTGGTGTCGCACCCGCTGCTGCTGGCAAGCCCTCTGCGGCCGCAAATGCTGCATTCAAGAGTTCACTTGGTCAATACGGTGGCAGTGACTCGGATGAAAGTGATGCGAGCGACAAGGAAGAGGATGAAGACCAGGACAGTGGTGACGACGAGGCCGCTAAGGTCCGAGATAAGATGAGAAAGGAGAAACGACAAGAGCGAGAACGAGAGATGAGAATGAGCCATATGGGAACAGAACAACGCATGAAGCAAATAGCCAGGTCAGTGAAATCGAGCTTTAACAACCTCACCCTATTAACGCTTTTTCAAATTTGTAGACAACAAAATCGTGACATTTCTGAAAAGGTGGCCCTTGGGCTTGCAAAGCCTACGACATCGAAAGAAGCAATGGTGGACCAACGCCTGTTTAATCGAGAGGCACTCTCCGGTTCCTTTGCAGACGACGACGCGTATAACCTCTATGACAAACCACTGTTCCATGGATCTACAGCTGTTGCCGCTATCTACAAAGCCCGAGGGAATCTGTCACAGGGCAATGAAGACTCTTTCGGAGGGGGAACAGAAGAGGGTATCACACAAGCTCTCGACAATGACCGATTCGGACTGGGTACTGCCGGAAAGCATGGCTTCGAAGGTGCTGCAGATCAAGAAATTCGAGAAGGTCCAGTGCAGTTCGAAAAGGACGCGGCGGATGTCTTCGGAGTCGACCAGTTTTTGGATCAAGCAAAGCGTGGCCAAAAGAGGGGTCTGGATATGGATGCGTGAGTACCAATTTTACGTTCTGGATTTAGTTATTGAATGCTTATTTGTTACTCTAGGAGTGGTGCACGAAAGCGTCGTCAATTGGAAAAGGCGGACGAGATGGACACCGGCAAGGATTGATACACTCATTTGTAATATTATGCTTTACATGCTGTTTCCCTGTTTCTTTTAATCTGCAATCCGAGCCTTTTACGCGACAAAACTTGTAGCCGATCGGGCGTAAGAGATCTGCCACTTCTTCATCTCCACTCCTGCCTGACTCGACATCAAAACATGGCCGACGCCCTACGTGATATTTTCGAAACCAGAAAGAGCGAGGTATGCTTTTCCTTGTGCCAACTTGAGCACTTGTCTCTCTGACATAAGGGCTAATCTTTGTAGGGCTCCAAAGTCTTCGTGACCTTCGTCACGGCTGGTTTCCCGACGAGGGATGCCACTATTCCCACCATGCTTGCGATGCAAGCTGGTGGTGTGGACATAATCGAGCTCGGTATGCCATTTTCTGATCCTATTGGAGATGGACCTACCATCCAGGGGTCAAATACTGTTAGTACATCTGCTGAAGCAGTTAATTGCCCCCCAAATATTCTGACTCGACCTTTTCATTCGTATGACAGGTGGCACTGGGAAACAAAGTAGAATATACGGATTGCCTGGAGTATGTTCGGACCGCACGAAAGGAAGGAGTCACCATCCCTGTCGTGCTCATGGGTAAGCGGTTAACCCCCACAACTTTGATTCTGAGGTCGCTGATTGCATATCAAGGATACTACAATCCACTCCTTGCATATGGCGAAGAAAAGGCCGTAAAGGACGCGCGAGAGGCAGGAGCTAGTGGCTTCATTGTGGTGGATTTACCACCAGAGGAAGCTGTTCACTTTAGGGACATGTGTAATAAACACGAGTAAGTAAAGAGAGAATTCTCTTCTACCATATATCTGAGCAAACAACAGCATTTCATACGTACCCTTGATTGCTCCATCGACCTCTCCTTCCCGAATAAAGCTTCTCACTTCTATCGCCGACACGTTCATCTATGTCGTCTCCAAAATGGGCACAACCGGCTCGAGCGCAACAGTCAAAATCAACCAGTCTCTTCCTGATATCATCAACCGGATCAAGGAGTGCACGACTATCCCTTTGGCAGTTGGCTTTGGTATATCCACAAAAGAGCAGTTCGACTATGTCTCACAAACTGGCGCTGAGGGTGGCGTCGTTGGATCGAGAATTGTCACTGTCATCGAACAAGCAGGCAAAGACCCCAAGGCAATTGCTGCTGCAGTTCAAAAGTATTGCTCAGAGATTAGTGGCCGAAGCAACGTTGCTCCAGGCACATCTTCTCGATCAGGATCAACCATGTCTATACCTAAAGTGGCCAAAGTCCTTCCGCCAACGACAATCTCCCCTCTACCGGCGCGGTTCGGAGACTTTGGAGGACAATATGTCCCAGAGTCTTTGGTGGACTGCTTGAACGAGCTTGAAATCGCACACAATCAAGCTCGCGAGGATCCCGCATTCTGGAAAGAATTTGAAAGTCACTACGGTTACATGAACCGCCCATCCAACCTCTACCTGGCCGAGCGCCTTACAGAGAAAGCAGGTGGGGCGAAGATCTGGTTGAAACGGGAAGACTTGTAAGTGGACATACCCCTTTAATTTCTGGAGACTAAATAGGACCAGGAACCACACTGGCTCGCATAAAATCAACAATGCCATCGGGCAGATACTATTGGCCAAAAGAATTGGAAAAACGCGCATAATTGCCGAAACAGGAGCAGGACAGCATGGAGTTGCTACTGCAACGGTCTGCGCCAAGTTTGGCATGGAATGCGTCATCTACATGGGAGCGGAGGATGTTCGACGCCAGGCCTTGAACGTATTCCGCATTCGAATGTTGGGTGGGAAGGTGATTCCTGTCGAGTCGGGCTCGCGCACCTTGAAAGATGCCATCAATGATGCCATGCGAGATTGGGTGGCAAACGTCCACAACACCCACTATCTCGTTGGAAGCGCGATTGGCCCCCATCCATTCCCCACAATTGTGAGGGATTTCCAGCGGGTTATTGGTCGTGAAATTAAGCAAACAATGATGGAAACAGTTGGGAAGCTTCCAGAAGTGGTGGTCGCCTGTGTTGGTGGCGGAAGCAATGCAATCGGCACGTTCTATGACTTTATCGAAGACAAAAATGTGCGGCTAGTTGGTGTCGAAGCTGGTGGTGACGGTATGTCTTTCTTCATCACTTCCTCGTCTAGGTTAGTGTATTAACAAATGCTCCTTATCAGGTGTGCACACCAGCCGACATAGCGCCACATTAGCTCTAGGAAGTCCTGGTGTGCTCCACGGTGTCCGCACATATCTCCTACAATCTCCCACTGGTCAAATCATTGAGACACACTCCGTCAGCGCTGGCTTGGACTACCCAGGTGTCGGTCCTGAGCACGCTTGGCTCAAAGATTCAAACCGTGCCGAATATATTGTGGCTACCGATGAGGATGCACTGAGAGGATTCCGGATGTGCACCCAGCTGGAGGGAATCATCCCAGGTCAGTCCAAAGACAAGCAGCCATCCGACGTACAACTGACCATTGCAATCTTACAGCACTCGAATCTTCTCATGCTCTGTGGGGTGCTGTGGAAATTGCAAAAACTCTTCCGAAAGATGCCAATGTGGTCGTGGTTAGTAGAAAATAATCATGTCCGTTTTACTGAGCTGACTGTCCCTTGCAGTGTCTATCAGGTCGAGGAGACAAGGATGTCGAGCAAATTTCGGAGCTTCTTCCAGGAAAATGGGCAGATGTGCTCGATTGGCATGTTCAATAATAAGCTAATTCTGGCCTGGGACCTTTTGGTGGTCGTCTGTATTGCCACCGCACATCCTTTGCGCTTGCAATGAAAACTTTACTTTCTTTAATTTGCACATGATTAAGTCGAACCATGGCGCGTTGTGTTAGCCCGTTTCCCCAAGTAGAGTAGCGACTCAAGCTCCGACCGGCGACATGTGTACATGTGACTTTTGACCTCCAACCACACCCAAGCCAATGAATCCACTTCGACCGCGAACTACTTCATCAAGGCTATTGCTGAGAACTCGTGCCAGCTTTATTCCATCCGCGAGTGTTCACGGACGAATTCGATGCAATGCAACTGCAAACACAGACGCGACCTTGAAGCCGCCTCCTGCAGGTGGTGAACTTCCTGGAATAGCAACGTCAAAGATACTACGAAAGACGCGAGAAACGGCACTAAAGACGCCTGGTATACGATGGACGGACGATGCCGAAAGTCCCAGTCCTGACGGAGGAAGGGAAACCTCTCAAAAGAATATGTATCAAGCAGTAAGTCTATATAAAGATATCAATTAAATAATCTAATATACACTCAAATCGCTTCTCCTCTAGGTTCGTGACGCACTCAGGTATGTAATGTGAATGCTTGGTGGTTCTACTCCTGACGAACTTTACAGCATAGCCTTGGCAAAAGACGACAATGCTGTCGTATTTGGTGATTACGATTCGGTTGTGATTCTCCTCAGACATTCACACTCTACTTTAGGTGAAGACGTAGCTTTTGGTGGCGTTTTTCGGTGCACCATGGGCTTGGCTCAAGAATACGGTGAGTCAGTTCGACGTGGGGAACTAGAACAATTCTCTAAAGACTTTCCAGGGCGTGAGCGGGTATTTAATACCCCGTTAACAGAACAGGTAGGACATTCGCCATCTTCTTTCCCTCTATGCTTACTTTCTTAGGGTATTGCTGGGTTTGGAATTGGGTTAGCTGCAATGGGTCACACCGCTATTGCCGAGATCCAGTTCTCCGATTACATCTACCCGGCTTTTGACCAGGTATGCGAGTCTCATTCGCCAGCTCTCATTAAACCAATCACGGTTGTACGATTAGATTGTAAACGAAGCCGCAAAGATAAGGTACCGATCTGGTGGCCAATTCAACGTGGGTGGTTTGACCATTCGGACCCCTTCAATGGCAGTAGGCCACGGGGGTCTTTACCATTCACAAAGTCCAGAAGGATTCTTTTTGGCGGCCTCTGGACTGAAGGTAAGGGTGGTGGCGCTTAATCCAGTCTGCCATAACCTTACCTTCAAATTGCCTCTCAGGTCGTAATCCCAAGGTCTCCGATACAAGCCAAGGGTCTCCTTCTCGCTTCTATTCGAGATCCCAATCCGGTCATTTTTATGGAGCCGAAGATTCTGTATCGTTCTTCTGTTGAGCAAGTACCAGTTTCGGATTATACGCTACCACTCTCCAAGATCGAAACACTAATCCCCGGCTCGGACCTAACTCTACTCTCTTACGGAACACCTCTTTACACATGCGAGACCGCTTTATCACTTTTATCATCACCACCACCCGAGCTGGACAACGAGAAGATGATACCAAAGGGTGTTAGGAGTGCCAAGGTCGAACTCATTGACTTGCGGACAATTCTACCTTGGGACATGGAAGGTGTCATTGAAAGCGTGAACAGAACAGGCCGATTGGTTATCGTCCACGAAGCTGGAAAGATGGGGGGCGTTGGCGCTGAGATAGCAGCCGAAGTTCAAAAGAGATGCTTCCTTCGTTTGGAGGCTCCAGTGAAACGTGTCTGCGGTTGGGAGTAAGCCTTTTATTTTGACGTTCGTGGTACTAGTTCTAACCCAGATACCTTAAGCACACCTGTAGGGCTCCAGTACGAGAAATTCTACATCCCGGATGCCGTAAGGGTCGTAGATGCTCTGGTGGAGACACTGAAGTTCTAAGTCCGTTATCGTGCATTATCTTATCGTTGTAGAATATTATAGCGTGGAAACTGCAATCTGACCCCTTAATTAGAAGATCCCAGGAGTTGCATAAAATAAATAATTTCCGCTACCAAAATAGATACCTAAAAGATAAAAAGGGACTCGGTGGAAATCATGTATGCATACACGCGTTATGCAGTGACAGTGGTATCCTGTGCGTGTCCGGGGCGTTGAGAGGAAGGACGCGACCAAACCCGGAGCAGGCCTGATCGGGTACTCGCAACAACTGCAGTGGGAGTGAACTCGATTCGGGTGAGCAAGTCGCCGTCGATGCTTGTGGCTTGTATTGGCTGTAGAACGCTTACGTCGTTCCTCGAAGGTGCTGGATGATACGTTGTGGCAGTAGTGGCCTGAAGAGCGTCTGCTGGTAAATATAGGGTTGAAGGCTCAGTCCGTCTTCGAAGGGCAAGTGAGAGCGTAGAGCCAAGGGATGCACGATTGTGGAACGCAGACGCATTGGCCTTGGGTCTGTGGAGTGTCCCGGAAGAAAAGTCCCACTAATGGCCTCGTTCAGCTGCGGAACTGTGCAAACAAATGGTGGCATCGTTTCATACGTACTAATAGTAGTCTGTTATCCTCTCCAACGCTTCCGAACCTAGTTCAAAAGGCATGTGAGTTATGAGGTCACAAAATTCGTGAAACAAACCTGTATGTTCTTCCATCACACTGAGTATGGTCAAAGGAGACACTGGAGACAAAACTGGCATGTCCCTGACATCGTGCAATCACCCTCTGCTCTAACGGTGAAACAATGGTTATTAGATCATCCTGACCGCCGGTCTATGGAGATATTGTTAGTCAGTGGGTGCTGTCCAAGTTGAAAATCCTCACCAGAAGAAACCTTCCGTCGGGTGACCATGTGACGGTAGTTAGGTATCCAAAATATGACGAATATGTATCTAGCAGTCTATAGCGGATGGTCAACGATGATAGGATTTGAAGCGTTAGCTATACTTTTCGGATAGGGCGTCTATAACCCTCAAGCAGCCGTCTTCAGCGACAACCGCCACATATCTGACGTCAGGAGAGAAAGCGAAATCTTTGAAATATTGTTAGGCAACTGATGTGGTTTAGGTGATAAAATTTACCGAGTATCTTCTTCTTTGACACCCTCCAATGGCTCACAGGGTTCTTCAAGGACTTCTCATTTGCGTTCGTATGATTTGGGGTGACGAACATATCGTAGAGCGGATCCCACTGCGTTGTATGCGAAACCGTCTGGCCATTCGCCCCCACGGAACTTCCGTTTGATCGGAGATCAGGAGATGGCGGAGGCAAAGGCACAGGGTCTGAGCCATGAGGTTCTTTCGGTGTGAACGGTCCATCTTCTCTATCTCCATCGTATACTACCATAGTTCCATCCGCGTAGCTAGCCAGAAATAGGTTTCGAGAAGACGGCACCCATTTCACGGCTGTACACGGATTCTGCGAAGCAGTACTTGATCCTGGAACATTTGTCATCACCTAATTAAGTTTGTTAGTATCCAAGAGTACGATAGATGGTATTTATGACCTGTTTGTTGATCCGCACGTAGCGAGACGTGATTGGGTCTACAAACGTATGTTCATTGAGCACGCCGTGTAAAGGTTGAAATTACGCACCAAACCATACCAAGTCTCCCGTGGAGAAACCTATGACGATATCGATACGGTCAGAACAGGCAGTAACTGTGTTTATGCTGCAAACAGAAAGTCAGAAGCCACGGTCTTTAAGAGGCAGCAGAAACATACTCGTGGCATGTAGGGAATGCAGAAAATGTGACTCGGGCCAAAGGTTCCTGGATGTCCATGTCAATATACACTTGCGCATGGAAGAACACGTAGTGCATGCCTTAGTCTTCATGCCGACCTGGGTCCAGATGAAGCTCTTTGAGGCATTGTAGAATAGGAACGTTGCGTCTCCAACTTGTTGTGCCAACTGCTTGGTTAAACCTTCCATTGTCTGCATACGCGTGACAAAACTCGAGGACGTGGTCCTAATGTTCTGCATCTTTCTCGTGCTGTGACTTCTTTTCCTTCCTGTGTTACTACTTGTTGGAGAAGAGAAGAGCGTTGCTGGTGGTGGGTATTGCGACCCATTTCGGTTGAGGTTCGACTCGGGCGAAACTGAAGGGTTTGCGGCCCCTTCCGCCGGAAAGTCTCCCGTGATATCTCTCTCCTCAGCCCCATTTTCACTACTCGAGTAGCTTTCTCCGCCGTCTTTGGTCACGGCTGCTGCGACCGCCTCCTTCTCTCGTTCCTTCTCACGCTCCTTCTCCTTATCTTTAGCTCTTGAATCTTTCACTCCTCCCAGTAGAGCGGTAAGACCTGGGCCTGTTGAATTGGCTTTGGCTTGGAATTTGATTGTGATGGAGGATATTCTTGTGGGGTACGAGGACGCGTTCATGCCTGACACGGTAAGATGTTGAGGTTTATGCTCTTCTAGAAAGTTGTATGCTCCTTCTGGAGCCACAAATGATGGTGGCGTTTCACTCATAGTACAGTTTTGTTGGTGGTGGGGGACAGATTGCAGAGGACGGCAGTTGACCGAGAAAGCGACGGGTATGACAGCCCAAGCCATCAACGGTGCATTCTCAATAAACGTCGACTTTCTTAAAATAAATAAATGGTGAGGCATTGTTGGCAAACAGATTGTTCGGATCCGACGCTCGATGGAGTTAATAAACAGGCCATATCTCTCTTCATCACTGTTATATAGATAGATTAAATAAAACATTACGGGTAGTTAAGTTTAGGTTGCTCGCCCTTTCCCTTTTCTATCCGCAGGAACCTGTATACCCTCTCTTTCTTGTGGTGGGGACTGATCTTGATCCTCTGAACGTTTGCTATTGTCGGCAAATTTTTCTTGCACCTTTCGATAATGTTCCATTTCAGTTTGGCTGACGCTTGGAACCAGTTCTTTCAAAGCCGCAAGGAAATCCTCGCGGTTTACTGTGATGTCCGTATCCTCTTCCGTGGACATTTCCGCAAGGTAATACTGGGGAGTGATTGGGTAGACGTGGGCTGGATCTCTTGGTTGTGAATTGATAAGCGCTAGATATATCATCAGAGTTTGCCGGGACGAAAGGCAATTGAAGCAATACCAATTTTTGCATCCACGGAGGCGGCCTTTCTCGTCATTGCTTTTAGCATTGCATCAGAGCAAAGGGCATAAAAATCTGCTCCGGTGAAGTTGAACGAGCATTGCTCTGCGATCTCCCTTAGATCCAAATTCGTGTCCAACCGAAATTTCCTTGTCAAAGCTTCTATGATCTTTAACTGTGACTCGTGGGTGTCACTAACTCCAAGATACAACAACTTGTCGAATCTGCGAGCTGTTAACATTGGATCTGCGCATTGATCATCAGAGGGCACACCTGCCAGGCCGTAACAGTGCAGGGTCGAGGAGATCAGGTCGATTTGTTGCTCCTATGACGAAAACATCTGCCCCAGATCCATCCGACATGCCATCAAGTTCGGCCAGAAGTTGACTGACAATGCGATCCATGACCCCGCCAGAATCTCCTTGGTTGCCCCTTTTTGGAGCCACAGAATCAAGTTCGTCAAAGAAGATGACGCAGGGTCGCGCATCCCTGGCGCGCTGAAACACTCTTCTCACATTGGCCTCGGATTCTCCAATGTACATATTGAGTAGCTCTGGCCCTTTTACGGAGAAGAAATTAAGTGCGAAGGATGTGGCCACTGCTTTAGCTAAGAGGGTTTTGCCTGTTCCAGGTGGTCCGAAGAGTAAGACGCCAGATCTCTTTTTCATTCCGTCGGCAAACACCTCTGGATGCTGCAAAGGTAGCTGAATGGTGTCAAGAATATCCGATTTGACGGAAGCAAGACCTCCAACGTCATCCCAGGATACCTTCGGTATTGATGGAGCTCCGATATTGGCAGAAAACGTTGCTCTCGCTTGCGTTAACGCGCGTTCAAAATCCACTCCCATGATGCTAAATCCTGCAAGCTGGGCATCACGGGGAGAGTGCCCCTGTTTCCGGCTAACGACATTAGTTCCCATTGTAAGGAGGCAAAGTTGAGGCTCACCAAAGATCCCAAATTCTCTCGGAGGCGGCAGTATGAGCAAGTGAGGTGACGTCAGCCAGATCTGCAGCCACTAATGCCGCTGTCTGTGTTGCGATGCTTTCCAGTGAGACATCTGGGCTGATACTTGACCCGTGCAAGAGGCCTCTAAGGATAGCGAGGCGTTGCGTTTCATCAGGTGCCTAAGAAGTTTTATTTAGGGTTGAAGATACGCGGCCAAATGACGTACCTCCACCGTTATCTGGTGTTTAAAGCACGCCAAGACGCTGAGAGGCACAGTGTCTTTATCGCGAGCGGTCGCCACAACAGCAGTCGGAAATCCGGTTCGGGATCGAGCCATTTCCAGCATTATAAGGCATTCTTTAAGCACTGATGCTATCGCTGGTTCTTTAAAAAGGACACTAAAGCATTAGTCTCGCACTTTACCTTAGATGGGGACGGTACCTTTTCCTGTCTCAGCCTTTTGGTTTTTGCGGACCAGGGCATCGACATTGCGCAATAGGAGGATTGAAGGGGAAATTTCTTCTGCTTGTTCGAAACGCGCCTTCAATATACCTTCCGTCTTCACCTCGGTGTCGTCCACGATGTCAAAACAGTCAAACTGAAAGGAATAAGCAATCGAGCTTCTTACAGAGACCGTATTTACCTCTATCATATGTATCCCCAGAGATCTAGCTACCCATCGCACTAAGGTTCGTTTGCCGGTCCCAGCGTTGCCTGCCACAAGTACCGTGGCAGCCAGCTTATATTCGGAAGCTTTTTGGTGCAGAGTAGCAGCTACAATATCCCTAAGGTTCCCAAAGGGTGTGTCTGGGGACTCCCAGACTGATTTCTGACCATGCAGGCCCAGCAACGGATGTCTGCGTCCTAGAGACTTCAGCGATCAATACGAAGACCAGGTTGCGACGTACTAATTCCCAAAAACTCGTCCAAGTCTGGAACTCGCGAGTTTTCTAGTCCACTCTGAACCAAGCGAGTTGTTTCCGGGTCAAACCAGCACCCCAACTCACCCATCACAGCGGCAAAATGAGCATCAAGGCCGCCGTTGGCTTTTACTTGAACCAGGTCATGTTCGATATGAGTGACACGGAAAAAGGCCACTTCATCCGGGCTCTCCCCAGTGCTTTGAAGTCTATCAAGGCATGTTAACGTCGTTTTTGAAGTACGGGGGCACTGACTGCTGAATGAGCTCATCTGCAAAAACGCTATGCTTCCCCTCCTTTTCGGTAACTCCTTCAAACAAAGTGCTCAAGGAACTGTTCAGAGCGACCGCCACTGTATCACCTTGTTTCAATAATCGCCTTGACTCCTGGAGATATTTCCGGAGGGCCCAGAGAACAAGTTGCTGGTACTTTTTTTGAACAGATGGTGGAGATGCTATCCGGGCCAGAGTAATTGACCGAGCTGCCGGAACAGGAGGTATCTGACTACCAAATGCAGTTTTCTGTACTTCCACAATTGGGGTTCTCGTTGAATCGAGATCAATATTATGAAAAAGTAACGGTGGTAGTAATATGCTCCCAGGTTCACTTTTCATTGCATTAGTGGGATGCTTGGTCACAATCCTGCCACTTACATGACGTTATCATGCGATTCAATACCCAAAATTCGAACTATTCGGCTTTTCGAACGATTTTCGCGGTTGCAAATCACTAGCTAACAGCAAATGAGTGATATGGATGAAACGAAGGAACTAACTTACCCAGTCTCCGCTGAATATGCCAAGCCTGGCTAGATCAGCAGTGCGAAGTAAAATAGTAAGATCTTGTAGCCCGTCGTTTCGTAGTAGATGAGATGCTCGGAGGGGGACTGGCTTAAACAGGGTGGAATCCGGCGCATCCATTGCCCCGTTATCACGGGATTTGGTCCCTCCATTAGGTTTTGAAAGTGAGTTTAAGAGAAATGACTCGTCAATATCAGAGTCTTCCTCGTCACTACTGCTCCCCGTTGAGTCGGGAACAAGGGCCGGAGAGCCTTGGTCGACTTCTGGCTCATCAGGAGCGATATATATTTCTGTACTGTCCACATCAACGTAACCTTGATGAACTGGGGCTGTCAAAACGACCTTATACTCTAGTTTAAACGAGGCGGTTTGATTTCCTGCGTGGCCATTCCCAATCGCTGGTACTGAATTAAGAGAGATATCGTTTCCTTGTCGTAGTATCGTCTTGTCCCGGACAAGCTGAGCCTTTAGAAGGTCGGAATTCTCCCCTGCCATTGCGTATGCGGATGGAGACTTTGCCAATAGGATGACTTCATCCAGAGCGATTGGAGTTACTGAAGTTACGGAGACACGCATTTTGTCATCTTTTCCCCCATTTTGCTGTAACACTTCTTGGTACCGATCAGTCAAATGCTTTGGAACGCATACACCATGTATCTGCGACGAACAAGTCTGATTAGTTGCACAAAAGGTCGACTAACTCTTACCTCTGGTGATTTACAGGCCCAGGTGATTAAAGAATGCTCGTTCTGGCCCCCGGGGACACCTGCAGGCTCGCTCAAGGCAATAGCAACTCTTCCTTCACCGAGGCTGAGTGCAGTCCATACGACGTCACTAACTTTTACAATCTCCGAGTCGTCATCTTCAAGAACAGAGAAGTCGACGATCATGATGGGGGTAAAAGTTGAGACGAAACTCGTCGCCGACTTCATTGCCGGTGGACTTTCATGCGCAATTTGCGGGTGTTCTGGCCACAGAATTCAAGGCACAACGGAACGCTGATTGGATGGCTTCACGATAATGTCGTAGTTATTGCGACTGTGGTAGAAAGCGAGGTTCGTTTGAGTGTTGAGTCACCGGTTTTTGCCAACTAACAGCTACTAGAGTAATATCGACATACATGGCCTTCTTGAAGGACATGAGAAATGGTTGGAGCTCAAGGAAGGTTGTCGGGACACTCCAGTAAATCTAGGGCGCGTACACCGATCGGACGAGGGCTTTCTGTCCATTACGTTTGAAGACAAAGCCCTGAATGGGATAAAGTAAGTCGTAATAGAGAACATTTAACTCTCTTTGACGCTTTATAGGACCCATTTCGTGCTTTATGCTCGGCCTTCGTTATATTATATGCAATTTTACTCTCTCAGTCCACTGCAGCTGGACATAACTATTAAAGCAGACGAAGCTACCTCCAATATTGCTTCTGGTGGTCGCCTGGTCCAAGACATTCTATTGGAACCAGGCTTGCGGCAAGAACAATGCTGCGATCTGAGATGCATAACCCGACAGGTAATCAGTGTCTACTAGTGCCTCCCAAGTCTGACACGACTTAGATGAACGCTTCGGCCGTCGTAGAGGCAGCCCTCAACTCCAGTAAACAGCCCCCATTACCCACAAGTAAACCAAGAGCGCCGAGTCAAGCGTGGAAAGGCACACGGCAAATACTCAGATTAGCTCTGGACTCCTTATTTGGTATATGCAATTTGCCTCTGTTCATCTTCGATTCGACAACACGGCTCAAGGACGTATCTGCTACGAGTAAGCCTCTTGGATGTTGATTTAAATGGTGGCTTATACAATCCCAAAGTTCAGCAATTTGACGTACGACTGGAGCAATTCTCTTTCTTCCCGTCTCAAGTGAGGTTGATTAGCACTCGGAGTCGAAAAGACATTGCCACCTATTCCGCTCAATATATCAAGTGCGCGTCGACCCGTTAACGAGATCGGGACCTCACCTCTTATGCAGTTTTTACAATAACGTTTGGCTGATTTTCAATGATGTGGTGATTGGAACGGCTGTAGGGACGGCCCTATGTGAGAACCATCAGTATCTCGGACAGCTACTCTACACGTACACAGAGGTATATCTAACCCTTCCACTAGACTTTCACTGATTGGGTGTGACTCTTTAGCTCTGGACGGTTCGATACGTAATCGACGCGCTTACTTGGCTGGATGACTGGCCAGTGGGCTTGAAGCTAAATACGGAACTGAGTCGGGCACTTCATCTATCATTCATGGCTATGACGAACATCTGGGGATGTAAGTGCCCACAGGAAAGTTTTCCTCCCTTGAACCAACCATTCCCTTAGATGCATTAAACGCGATATCGGGCCACCTTCCCCTGATCATTTATTTAATGGGATTATCTGGGAGTACCGGTTTAACAATGATCCTGTCGTTGTCCTCCGACCTGCTCTCACTCCTTACAATCCACATCTATCTATCGTATTTGGTCGCAACCACGGCATGCCATCGTATTCTATTGACTGCAGGATCCCTGTGGAACCTATTTAGAGGTATGTTATATCCGACCCTAAAGTCTCCTCCATTAATATGTGGATGATCCAGGCAAGCGCTATAATGTTTTACAAAATCGTCTGGATTCCTGGGATTACAGTCTCGATCAACTTTTGCTTGGAACCATGCTGTTCACTTTGGTCGCATTTCTGTCACCGACCATAGTGGTTTACTATGGGCTATTTGCGGCTGTAAGTTGCTCAACGTATGCTCACCGACTCCATCTTCTTAATATCTCTCCAGGCGCGACTGGTAACCATCCTTATGCATGCACTTTCCGAAACCATCCTCGCAGTCATGAACCACTTTCCACTCTTCGTGCTCATGCTGCGAATCAAGGATTCACGCAGACTGCCTGGTGATTACATATACTTCCTTACTCAAACAAAGACTAACCATATTACAGGCGGGATTCATTTCAGGCCTACCAAGCGGGCTGACATACAGAATGCGTTGCTGACTGTCAAGGTATGTAATAAATCTCTCGTCATGTGAATTAAATCACTAAGCTGCCTTCAGAGCGTCCCTATTGCGTTTTCCAGGATATTCTTTCAGTATTGTAAGCGAACTCGTGCGAGAAGCTATTGCGATCGATTGATTTCCCCGCCCGTGCAGTGCTTTTATGGGGTAGACTCTCGTCACATTACCATCCAGTGCGATTGATTGGACACGTTGCGACTGCATCCTTCATCAACCCCATACCCCGCTATTCGATCCGCTACTCAATGCTCCCTGTTGGGTCTACGTCACCCAAAGAGAAGTTAGAGTGATTTATCACCTTTTCAAGAAGAGTTACGATCAGTGATATGCATCGCCTCTCCCGGGTCAACTGATGTGGCACCCTAATCTTAGATCTCAAGATAGCAGGTTGGTAGTCTAAAATCGCGTGGCGATACGCTGGCCATTCCGGGAGACGGCTCTGCTCGTTATTAGTGGAATGTGGGTGAGCAAGTATTGGGATATGAGGTGGAGGTGTTCGCTGGAGCATAACAGCCAACGCGGTATTTGTTTTAAATATAAAAGGCTCAGTTTTGCGGTAACTTGTACAGCGTTGAGATATAAGCGCCGCCGGGCTCCGTGGAATTTGCGAGTGAGGGGGCGCTCGTCGCTATAAAAGCAGAGCTGTGCTCGACGCTGGACTTTGGACCCTCTTTGCTCTTAAAAAGAGGCTGAGGATCGACACCTCACTCTTTGCCATCGCAATCTTGGATCCCATCTACATCAGCTAGCCACACCCGGCACACCAGCGAATTCATTGCTGTCAGAAACCGCGGCCACACCTTTGACGATCATCATGCGTACCAAAGCTCTCCTCGTACGGCTGCTCTCATCATTTCTTCTCATTCTTGAGTGCTGATCAAAGAACAATCATTATGTAGATTGGCATCCAGTACAAAGACTCGAAGGAGTACACCGTCGACGATGGCCCTCAGTTTGAAGGCCTGGAGAAATGGGATGACCTGGATGGACCTCACAACGACGTGGCTCGAATGAAAGAATTTCTTGACAATGGTGCGTTTGCTTACGACCGATGGGCTCACTCGGCGCGGTGCTTATACCCCTTTGCAAGGCCCATGGCAGTATGGACAGATCAGGGTTCTACTCGATAAAGAGGGCTTTATTCGACCCAATAGGGAGAACATTGTGAGCAGAAAATCTCAAGGTTTACCATAGCCAGCTGCTGACCCTTAGCTGAGATTGAATCGCTGCATTGGCTGACCGACAATGCTACCGAAGAACACCGACTCTTTCTTCATTACTCAGGTCATGGTAGTCAGGCGTATACAAGCTCACCCTCGGAACCGGATGGCTACGACGAAAGTATGCAATATCGTCCATTTTTCCCCTTCATCGTTTGCTGAGACACGTTGCTTCTGTTTTATAGCACTCGTGCCAGTAGACTGTCCCCCAAGTGAAACAGAAGAAGGAGTCAATGGCATGATTCGGGACAACGAGCTGAAAGAGATCTTGGTCGGTCGTCTCCCAGTCGGATGCCATCTCACGGTAGCGTCAAACTTTCTTGTGCTACGGGCAATGGACTAAAGTGTATCGTAGGCCTTGTTTGATTGCTGCCACTCTGGCTCCATTCTCGATCTTCGATACTGTTACCCCCGGTATCTCAGTATCCCATTTGCGTGGTGGTCCTCTGGTCCTGCTCACGAACATCCTCGGTGTATGTGTTTCCTCACTAGATGCTCCAATCTCTATACTCACTGCCCACTATAGTGAACCGCCACGCTTCAGAAATTACGACGAAGAGCAGCACACTCCCTCCACACTTTAACGATACCATTCCACCGGACCTTGAAGATCTTCAATCCCCTCTTCCGGGCGTTATTGTTCCCAACCTGTACCCGAACACTCCCACCCCTATGAACCCGCATGGGATCGAGCTTCCAGATCCGGCCGAGTTTGACACTCCCGTAATCGCAAACAGTTTCATCGCATCTAAAGAAGAGAGCCCCATTATCGCAGGACTCTCTGACATGTTTCGTCGGGCATCTTTACGTGACCCTCGCACGGGAAGCAAACTCGACAAGGTGTTTGGCCGGCGACAGTCCCGGAAGTCGAGTATTGCCCAGGGACTGGCACTAAGTGCCGGCTCGAGCATGGCCCTCGCGGGAGATCCAACGAAATATAGCCCCAAGACGAGTGGTCACCTCCGCAAGTTTAGTGACGGGAGCGCCGGCCGTAAACAGAGCATCGGACTCGGCTTACGCGTCATGCACACATCAACGACAGTTGCTACTTCTTTACATGTCGCACCGACCGCAGACCAACTGGGACTTGGCAAAGGACAGAAGAGGCAGTTGTCTATGCATGCCATTGACGCATGGCGCGCCAGCATTGCAGGTGGCACTTCTGGCCAACAATCGATCGTACAAGGGTTCACTGAGGACGCGTTTGTATGCGAAGAGCAGACGCTCAGCCCGACCTCCACCATCTCTGCACTCCCGGTGAGGCAGTCGTTGTGAGTCTTTTCATCCTCGGGGCGGATTTAATAGCCCTTTCTTACAACTGTGGGACTTTCTAGCATGCTTCAGAGGAGTTCCGTGGTCCAGGGTATGGTCAACCAGGCGTTGCGTACTGGCGAACAACAAGCTTGCTACGAGGACCCACAAAAACCAAGCCCATTCCAAACGTTGCAATATGATCGTCCTATCAAGTCTCGTGCAACGTTCCATGCATTCCTCCAGCCTCCACCCAAAGAGGTACCAGCCCCACGCGTGGTGAGTTTATCCATACAATCAACATTTTCCTATATTCCTGACCGTGTTATACCTGTAGAGCTCGTTCTCGGCGTGCTACGATGACCAAGCCGTGTTTGAAACAGGCAACGGGGATGGGTTGCTCACTTCGGTATGATGCACGGTCCCCGTGATAGACCATGCGCTGATTAGTACCGACTAGGCCTTCATTAAATGCATGATCGACAAGAATCACGATGTGACCTATGGCGAGATGATGGCAGAGATGAAGTGAGTGGCGATACGTGCCAAGAGTCGATTTTTTTGAACCTAACGCCCGTGCTACAGAAAATTCTTCGTACGAACAAACGCCGAGCGTGACGAGGAGGATCGATTTACATTGCCTCCTTTCCCAATGCTCTCGTCATCGTATCCCATAGTACGTTGATGTGGTTACCGCAGCCAAAAGACCCGACTAACATTCACCCTTTTCAGAGCTTGGAATCCACTGTGCAAATCTGATGCGCCTTCTATTGGCGTTTACATAGCATGCGCTGGGTTTCGTCGCGGAATCTCCAGTGTGGGTTTTGAATCTTCTGGGATGGACCTTTTCCGTATCATTATTTGGACTCTTAGCAATGTTAGGTATCTGAGAAATCCTGTGGAATGCATATATCGAACGATCTAGTTAGCGCCCATAGGCTGTTGTCCCCAACCCTGAATAGCACTATCATGGACTGGGACGCAACGTTACCTCTTTCTAAAGGATTTCTCTGCACTGAGCGGCAGTGCAAAGATACGCCAAAGGCCGGCGTTCGGAGATGCGCACCGTAAACAAATGATGATCGCACTTGACCGTACCTGAGACGTGCCTCGATCCAATAGTTTTTCAATTATAGTCGATGCGCTCGATCAACCCGTTCTGCCTCTTCCCCTCCCCCACATCCTCCCCAAAATGTTCTCCCGGACACCCTTACTCTCGTTTTCCTCGGTTTTAGTTATCTTTGGCAGTTTAGTCGCCGCAACAATTGCTCCTGGCTCGACATCCTGGGCCACTCAAGTCTGTAGCTAGAATTCTCGAAAATTTATACTAATCTATCGTTGCTATCAGGGATTTTATTTCGACTGGAATAACGACACGCTTCCGCTGCCTACGCCTATCACTGGTAAGCGAAGCGTTGGCGGTGGTTTCGAGTGCGGAGCGTCAACTGAGCGTGGTCCCAATCTAGCACAATGCGAAACTATTAACGTAAAATGGAATAGAGGTGCAGGAGTCGGGTAAGCATTGTCTTTGCCACCCAACGACACTCGGTGGGCTAATCCGAGTTCCCCATGTAGTCCAGATCCTGCTGCACCTTATATTATCAAACTATACACTTCCATGTATCTCAAATCCTTTGTCATTGACGCAGGGAGTGGACTGTCGAAATCTCTGCCCATCCCATTCGACCCCGGAAGCCAGTACGGTCCGTGCCTCTCTTTGAGTCAAAACGGAAGTTGAAACCCATTTTTTCTGTTATAGTGATGTGCATGACGGATCTCTCAGGCATCAGTGGCGGCTGTCAAGACCTTTATACCGTCTATCCATCCGGAAACACTTCATGTCAAAATGTCACCGTCCCGGAAAACGCCTTGGGTGTCAAAATGACTTCAAGCGAAACGGGAGGGTTGCTTTCACGCTTTGGATGGCCTGCTAGTTGCACTGACCTTCAGTTTGACTTGGTGGATGGCTTTAATGGCGGTATAATTGGAAAGCCACCATACCAATTAACAGTGGCCCCTGCCTTTCGTACTCCCCTTAATATTACATTTGGTATGTTACGGTCCTGAGTAATCCCTGTCTTCATCACTGATAGAATGCCAGACTCTTCCGTCAGATGGACAGTAGTACTTGACCACGGTCACCCATTCTTCGTCTCAGTTACAGATAGCGAAGCAGTTTCGTGGGTAAATGGCCCATTGCATGCTGGAGCAGGATCTCAGGACTGCCTTGGACCCGCGCCACCGTATCCCTGGCTTACCCTCCAAGTCAGCCTCGGCATGTCATTTTCATTCCTCATACTAGGCCTTCTTCTTGCCTTGATAGGAGTGTGGTTTTACGCGAGCCGTCGTCCTGCCCGGTTCTCTAGTCCTGAACGCAGCAACGACAAGAGAGTCGAGCCATACTCGACCGAATCACAAACCAAATCGGCTTCCTCTCGTGGGGGAACACGCCGTGAATCACGTTCTCGGCCAGTCGGGTCTGGTTCTGGTTCTGGTAATAGCAATCTCCTTAGTGGATTGCATTTGCGACGACCGTCAAACAACAAAGCACCGAGTTCGGAAATGGTGTTAATGCGCGACCGTCCAACCTTACGGCGTGACCAGACTAGCGGGGCTCTTGACCTAGCCGCATCTCCGATCGAAGAACATGCGCAGCTTCCATTCTCCGGAGATCCAGAAGGGTTTACACGACGCCCTAGTGCCACCGACGGTATCTTCAGTGGACACACCGAGACAGGAGTGGAACCATGGACACATGGACAATCGCCTAAAACAACTGACGAACGAGGCATCATACAGGCTTCCTTGGGCTACCCAGTATCACCTCCTCCTTTGAAACATCGTCCAAAAGTGGCTTCAACATCTTCGGACGGAAGCCGCGCATCTGCCGTACCGTCAACAGATGGTACGAGATTGAGTACCGCTCAAGAATCCTCCACAACACGGCCACAAAGTACGCGAGATACACCTCCGAGATCAAATTCAGGAGGAAGCTCCACAATGCCTACCCCTCTTGGTCCTGTTCACCGCAATTCGAGCACATCCGTACCAGTTATGCAACAATCACATAACCATTCTCCTCCTCCTGCCACAAATACTGATGGTAGTGGTTATTTCCAACATCGACAACACCAAAACCTGAATTACCAGCAACAGCAACACGACGTCTATGTGGTTCATCATGATGCTGGTCTCCCGCCGCCTGTCACTGTGTTCACGCGGCCGGGAATGGTGGTTACAGAACTCCCACCAGGATACGAAAATCTGATACCTAACCCACGACACGACGATGTACCAGCAAATGTCGAATCCAGTTCGAACCCCATGTCAAAAGCCGGACCCTCGACATCAACTTCCAGTTCTCCACCGCTCACGCTAGATACTTCTGGTAATCAGAACCAACTTGGTGTCAGAACAGCGGGTGGAATGGGGCTAGTAAACGCAGAGGATATGCCTCTCTCTGCTATCAGTAGTCCACCCACCACTGCTTCCCCACCGAAAGACCCACATGATAATACACGACCAGAATCTTAACTTGGCCGAGTGTGCTACTCCAAAGAGCTCCTTGTCTTTCTATTTTTCATCTCGCGCTTGTTTTAGTTATACTACGTAGTCTCACATATTCTCTGGTTGTACCGCGGAAGAGGTTGTATATTAGCGCAAAGTTTGCAAACGTACACAACGTTCATGGAGCGCGGCAATTGGCCTTGTTAAGGAAGGGATCACAATACGTGTGTGTTCACCCAGGTAGTATAGTTGGATCCAAGGACAGTATCTATTGGTATACTGGCGTTGAGCTTCGTTGCAAATGGTGCCCTTGTAGAGGAGTTCCATGCGCCAGGGCTGTGAAGATAATGGTTAGTACTCTATAATCAATTAGACAAGCACCATACCCATAGTTTTTGTATCTACGAAGAGACTTAGTATGATCAGGTACTTATAAAAGTTGATTACTCACTCTCCAAATAGAATGTATTCAGTGCGCGGTTCAGTCGGTTGCCACTGCGACCACCCAGCGGGATTGCTAGAAGCGTCAATCAGAGCGTGTCCTGGGTAGTTCAGAAACCATCTCACATGTTATCTCCAAGGAATCTAGAGCAATGCTAATTTAGTGGTGTTGATTTGAAGGTGGAGAGGATAGACTCACGAGTTTTGAAAGACTACACGAGCAGACGCTCGCCAAGGTCGGCCTGAAACACGTTGAGCCTCATTCAAGAGAAGAATCAAGAAGCATACCCAAATACGTTTGGTTTTTGGCATTGCCTAACGCAACAATCAAGTCAAGCCGGGTGAGGCGAGTAGAAGGCGTACCTTTCACGATCGACTTGTCAATGACATACCAGAACGCATCAGAGGTATTTCGTCCAGAAGCAGTCAAGTATCCGGTACCAGTCTAGCGAGGCTTAGCGACGTCTCAGAGAGGGCAAAATTACTCACAGACTCGATTACGCTCTTCGTGATCCAAACGGAGGCATACATACCAAAAATCTGCGACAGGCGTTAGGAACTACTTGTATAAAATATGAATGCACGAACAAAGTCTACTGAGCCCGCAATACGTGAGTTTGCGTACACTTGGAGTCCTCGGTTGGCCAAAAGTGTGTCTTGCGCGCCCTAATACACCATATAAGTGGTAATCAGAGATAATTGCGCGTGTTAGTACCTTGAGATTGCAGAAATAGCACCCGAATTGCCCTGCCTGCACACTCAGAGCAATGGCTTGTGATTGTTGCACTGGCTAGGGTCACATGTAAGAGAGGGAAGATTCCAACGTTCAAACACACATACAAGACCATACGTGTTTTCAATGTCGATATTGTAAAGGCTGACGCCGGTTGCATGGACGCGGACAGTGCCAGAAAGGTCGTTGCTACCGGCTTGGCTTGCGGGCATATTGACGGAGAGGGTCACACGGTTTCCAATATAAGAATAAGGGTTCCATGTCTCTCCATAGATCGTTACGTTGGGACGGGTAATCCAGGTCTGTCCAGTGTAGTTGCCCGCAAAGATAAAGAAGGTATCACTTGTAGTGTCGTTTAGTGCCACCGTCAAATTTGGGTATTTTCCTCCGTTCCCAACAGTGATGGCATGGGCCGGAATGTAATCATGCGAGCCGGAGCGCTTGGTATTTTCGTTTGCAACGACTGTGGCAAAGGTGGCAAAGAGAGTGGTCAAAATGGTCGAGTAAAACGCCTTCATGGTTCGCTCCTCTAGTAAATCACCTCAAACGAAGCTCTGGAAGCATCTTTACAGCTTCAAGATTGGTTTATAACGAGATGGGTAGCTTCCCGCCGCTCCGGTCGAAGCCAAGCGGCCCGCGACTTTTGAGGAAGCCATCACCGATGATTTCGCCGACCTCCAGTTTTCCCCACGATATTAATTCAATAGAAGGTTGCCATTGGGCGCACCATGGTCATGCGATGCTCTTTCGTGCCTGTGAAGGAAGTGTCCAAGTCCCTAATTTAGGTCCGGCGCAGACATGTTTGCAACGTTGTGACTTCTACGGATGAGGATATACACGCGAGGCTACAGGTAAGAGATGTTAAGTTACCAACTAGAAATGTTAAAGAGATTAAGAGAAAACAGACAACACAAGCCCAGAAAACGGGAAACAACTTTTTGATTGACACCAGCGGCCCGTGCGCACAGAAACCGCAGTGAGGTACGCGAACCGTCAATAAGACAAATTGATAGGAGAAAGGCAGCCAGGGAAATAATAGTCCCATAAAGGCCAATGCTACAATTAGGCCCGTGATGCCCTAAAATGGAGGGTTCCCGGGGTTCGACTGAATCCACTTGTCGCATGTCTTGTGATACTTGTCAAGCATGAGACTCAGGTCCCGGAAGACGAATGTGAGGACGATTTTAGCAAATAGTTCCGAAAGGTTCTTGAGTGAGGCTTCGATCCGGTTGCGGACCTCAGGCGGCAATGATGCGTATGCCGGGGGTTGAGGCGACATATGTGAGGCCCTGGAGTGTTCATCGAGTAGTTGCACTTGAGTAAAAAGCTTTGTGAGCATGCCTGCATACGCGGCGGGCGAGTCATTACTGGATCAGGTTTAGGAATTAGCATGGAAGAGGCAATTGAGATAGATAAGCTTACGGCTTCCCAACTGCCCCAATCTTATCAAGAAACTTGTTGCTCCATGCGGCCATCCCCATACTCTTCTTGGCTACAAAGCCTTCTCCAACTCCCAATTTCTTCCCGAATGTCACGCCGAGCTGAGTAAAGGCCCTTTCAAAATCTTCCAATTTGCTGGCCCATTTTTCTCCTTGCTTCTTTTCACCGCCACCGGTAGATGTGACGATCCCACTTGAAGTACCGCAAAAGTCGACACTAGCATTTGCCAACTCTTCGAGTGCAGCAACGAGTACATCAATGACTCTGGTCTTTTCGGCAGTATTTGTCAGCTTTGCACTACCCTGGGTCCAGACTTCGTGGGGCACGTGTAGCCTTGGGGTGATGTATCCACCGCTTCGGTCGGAGATTGACTTGCGCAATAGGGTCATCAAATGATAAGGTCTCAAGATTGCCAAGGCCGGCGGCGCAGGTGGGAGAGTGGAAATAGGGACACCAGCAATCGGTGCACCGTTTACAGTGGGGACAAGCGACACAGTACTGGCGTTTGCGCTGCCACTGGGGGAAGGGAGCCCAAATGACTGGTATCTAACCACAGATGGAGTCGGGAAATGGCGACGAGGACCGGCAGACATGGGCGGTGGTGGCATGGGCGGGCGCGATGTCGAGTCGCCTGATGACATACCAGGTTGCCATTTTCCGGGGTTGGATGATGATCGGTTCCGTCCCGTGAGCCCAAGGGAAGTCGCGGTTGCGGCCGGTAGGACAGCACTAGTCAGTTTGGTATGTCCAGATTGGCTGCCGCCACTAGTCACTTGTGATGCCTGCGATCTTCTTTGGGATATTGTCCCTTCTTTCGTATTCGGATTGAGCTTGACAGTGCTGTCCAACGCTGAACCTCCAGCTGCTCCAGGAACGACAATGGGCGCAGAACCAGGTGCAGGTGCCCCACCAGCTGTATACGGTATGGTACCCACGGGTGTTGTGCTTGGGCTACCTCCACTTGCGATATAGTCATCAGAAGTATGAGTCGCCGAGCTACCAATGGAGCTCCCTCTGGTTCGTGGTGAAGCCTTTGCACCGAACACCGCGGCGTTGGGAGAAGGCAACGGTTCCAACAAAGTTTCGGCAGACGGTCGCTTCTGCGGACCCGGTAGGGGTGGTAATGGTGCTTGACTCAAAGCACCTAGGACCTGTGCTTTTGCTCGATCTCGATCCTTCAAGCTAACCATGCTACTGCTTCGACTCCTGTACTTGTGCTCCTGCGGTGGTGTCGTCGAAGGCGGTATCGGCGTTGCACCTTTACGAATGGTCCCTTCATCTTCCTCCTTTTCCTCATTAACGGCACCGAGCCTCTCCGCATTACTGAGACTACGCGCATGAGCATTCGAGTTGCCTCTCGACCTAGTCGCCGGCGGACTCAAAGTACTATTGACTGGTGGTTGGCTCACAGGTGCCGAAGCTAATGTCAAGCCGCTCGGTAGCAGAGGATTGACATTCGACAGTTGACTTGCTAGGAATGTTGAAGCAGAGCTAGAGCCAGAAGTATTACTCGAGGCACCAGAGACTGCTGAAACCGAGGATGCAGAGCTCTGTCGTGTGAGAGTATGCGCATTTGCGTGAGGCTGGCTGACCGGCGGGACGTGTTGTGAGGCGGATGCTGGTGTCTCTGGTGGTGGCTGTCAAATTGAGGTCAGCATTTTCAGTAGAACCCAAGGTGAAGGAAAACTACCTGGGGATTGGGAACTGGAGGCAGAGGTGGCAAAGGTTGGTTTAATAGTTGAGTTGGTATACTAGTACCACTGGCAATGCGAGGCCTTGTGGGTAGAGGTCCGCTCGGCGGAGGCCTGGGAGGGGGGAGTACAGAGTTACGGAATGCACTCAGGGATATTGAAGAGGGCATAGGAGCAGGAGGGTCTTGTGATATGCCCCGGGCATGTGGGGTAGCATTGGAGCCGGAACGCACACGCCGGGGTGTTTCGGCATTGTCACTGTCTTCTGAGTAAGTGAAACCTTTCTTATCTGTCACAGGCGACGGATATTGATTTTGGTTTTGTTGCTGTTGTCGATAGGCGGAAAACGACGTGTCAACTTGAATACCGGATCCTTCCTTATACAACGCTCTCTGCTCCCTCTCGGATTCATAATCTAATTCATTATCAGTTCCGCTATGTTGATGGCCTCTTCTGATGGTAGCAGTATCAGCGGCTGGGTCCTCTTGTTCAGTCGATGATAGGTCGTCTTGGGTAATATCTTCTGGTGCGTCGGGGAACGACGGAGTCTCCTGATCAGAATCTCCAAAAGAAACGGTGGATCCAATCGGCCCTTGTGGCTCGCTAGGGACCGCAGCAGGTGGCTTCGTCTGGTTGGGTTGGTCGGAAGGTGCCGAATCCGATATCGATCCATCCAACGTTCTACCTAACGGTGATGGAGGTGGGATTGAGTATATCAGACATAGGATTGTCAAGCGATCTGCATAAGTGTCATGCTGGTAAAAGAAGGTTAGCATTTTTGTCGATCAGAAAGGAAGAGGACGAATGAATAGTGGATGGGAAACCAATATAC
>KN824329.1:101782-132233 GCA_000827415.1 Serendipita vermifera MAFF 305830
CCTGACGCTATCATAGTGCGCCACAGTAGTAGCCATCAAGGGGCGCCACCCGAGGGGGAACAAGAAAAAAAAGAGAGAATTGAGATGACGACTCACAATAGCCTTGAGTCTCCGGACCTCCTCTTCCTTTGCCACGACGTTGCTTTTCCGCCGACCTCGTCTCCTCCTGTCTTCAGGGGATGCCTCTGTGCCAGACGAGGCCCCGGCGGCGCCCGCAGACGACGAAGGCGGGTCGTCGCCCCGCATAACACGGTCCATTACTTCGCTAAGAAGACGGACGGTATTTGCGTACGCCTGAACCGCGCCCCGGGGGTCGTCATTGGTTTGGTCTAGAAGCACGGCCGACTTTGCCAACTCGAGCGCGGCAGTCAATGCCCTTCGCGACGAGGGACGGGACTTTTGTGATGAAGATCCATGACGGTGTGATGAGGAAGAAGATGGTTGGTCCTTTGTGCGAGAAGAAGAAGCGGGTGGTGGAGGGGGACTACGGTGTGCAGTCAAGGGCGGGTCGTAAACGGGGGACATGGCGCTGGCAGAAGCCGTATGGGATGAAGACGCGGGAGAGAGTAAAGAAGCTTCGCTGTCTGAACGATCCCGGGGCAATGGGCCGGACGCTGGAGGGTATGCCGCAAAGTAGCTGCCGGGTGACACGCCTGCCGAGTGGTCCTTTACAGGAGAAGAAGTAGAAGCATATGCCAAATCCGACTCTTTCTGGTGGATAGAACTATTGCTCATCGACGTTTGCAATCTGGCGGAGTAATTGAGGCTCTGCGCCTGGGAATTGTTGGTGCTAACAGGGCTTTGGTGAGCTTGGGAGCGGTACAATTTTCTGTAATTCCTCTCATTGCTGGAAGAAAAGCCGTCTGAGAGATCGTTGTCAATGTCAGGGGTAGAAGCCAACGAATGGGCACTGTAAGGATGATGGGACGAGGTATAGCCGCGGCCAGAAGCGACAGGCGACTGATTCGAGACACGGAGAGAAAGTTGAGGGTGTTGCTGGTGTTGATGCCGGTGAGAGCCATTCGTCGGCGCTGGTACAAGCGAGGGCGTTGGTGGTAGCGCGATAGACGGAGGAGGACTAAGAGCAGGTCGATACGAAGCTCTTGCAGCTCTTCTTGGAGCCAATACTGATTGATTTGTTGAAGCAGGTCGAGGCTGGTTGGAATTATAACCCATCAGTGAGCTCGGTAGGCTGTATGAACCCTCTCTATCGGACATTGTGCTCGTCAAGTACGACGATGAGGAGCTTTTCCAAGACGCCAGAGGCGATGTGGAGCAGCTCGTAGCACTAGCCGGGGTTGCGCTGTGGAGGGAGAAGGGTCAAAGCTAAGTTTAAAACGAAGCCACCTAACCGTCTGGCAGTCACAGTCTAAAATCTATAATAATAATAAATTAAATGTAATTAAACAACGCCTCTTGTTCTCCTAATTTGCTTTGCAGTGCACATGATTTCGCGTCTCCCTCCCCCCCAGTTGGCCGCTACTCACGGCCAGTGCAGACCTTTAACTCGTTCTCACATTTTCCAATCTCTAGCGCCTGCGCCTTTCTCTCATTGTCGTCCCATTTCCGTTGTGGCGGGACAATTAATGCGTACGTACGCAAGCAGCCTCAAGCAAGATTGATCGACATATATCCTGCGAGGACCTTCCGTGATAATCAAGCGAAAAATCTCCCGTCAGTGATCTACAATCCTTCTTTTTGACGCGTATTCAAACCCGACTCCGACTCGGAGTTCATCTCTGGTCCACTACACTAGTCCTGATGGTACCCAGACGACGACAGAGCCATCAGCGTCCGGGCATTAAATCTGTCCACGTCGTCGTCCAACGAGTTTGATTCAATTAGTCGAAGCCCCGTAAAGCGTCGTCCTCGAGGCCTCGCAGTCGAACCTGAGCTTGAATGGCTAGTCGTTCCTCGTCTCCACCAGAATGGGCTACATCACAATACACACGACAGTGGAACCAATGATATTAGAGAACCCGAGCACACGCCCTCGAAATTCTCGGGCGAATTCGTGTCGGTGAACCAATTACCATCAAGTTTTTTCGTTACAAAGGAGAGGCTCAAACGTAAATGCATGCATCCCACATGTATGCCACGCGTTCTGCGTGCGCAAATTGATGCGTTGGTTTGCTTCACCGAGGATGCTGCGACCCCGACCGACTCGCGACATAGGCACAGTCAGTGGAGCATCTGGTTCCAACGATTGTCAGGGTTTCTCTCACTCCTGCATGCCTAAACGCTCTTTCCGGGTACGCGAACAGCAATCTCCGTCATAAATTATGAGGCCGAACCGGTTGACGTGCATCAGACCCTGCAGCCGGACATGATCTCATCTCTCTCTCATGTCATACATCTTTCGTAAGAAAAAAAAACGATTGAGCTTGGATTGCGGAGCGTACGCACTAGCGTAGATTGAGGTTAATATAAGAACACGCCTGTGTAAAAGGGGGGCAGAGCGACAGGGTGGGAGAAAATGAACGAGTCAGATTCTGAAAGAGGCGTGTGAGGGTGACAACAGCGTCCGAAACTAGAAAAAATATGCTACTAAGAGTCCGAATAGGAAGAACTGACACGCGGGCCTCCGTCATACTCACAGAGCCCGATGCGCAAAAAGCCAAAACCAGGTCGTTATACCGTCGACATTAATTCTATAACGCAGCGCCGAACAATGCACCGACCAGTGCCGTGGCTACGAACACCAAGGCGCCGGCACCGACGCCACTTGCACCGTGTACTGCGGCATTCGGGGTGTTCCCACCCGTCGTCGAGTTGTCCTGAGCAGCAGGAATGTAGCTGTCGGGGAGCTGCGAGTCCGCAAGGAGTGGCTGAGTCTCAATTGCCCCAGATCCGACCGTGATCCACTGCGCAATAGAGGGTACACCGTTGACGGTGATGAAGAGCATTGCAGGGCCAGGCTGGAAGATGTTGGCGTTGCTCGGCAGCTGCGAGACGTGCAAAACGGCACTGTTACCATCTTCTGCGACCGTGTACGTTGTTCTCAATTGCAGGACACGCTGGCCCATATTGAACGCATGAGTGGAGAAACCAGTACGGATCACGACTGCCTTTGTGTTTTTGATGTTTGCTGCCGAGTTTTCAAGGTCGGTGGCGCTAAGGGTCACGTTGAAGTAAGGTCCACCATAGGTCAACTTCGAGGGAAGGCCCTGGGGTTCAGGACGATGCTTATCGTAGTACCAAGGATAGAAACGCTCAGTCCGGTCCTCCCATGGGTAGGTCACACCGGTTCCGACAATGTAATCGGGGTTAGGATTGGATCCAGCAATAAAGACAGAGCCTAGGGCAAAAAGTTAACAAGAGTGCATCATGGAGTCAGAGGCGAATGGAAGGCTAACCATCTGGCAAAAGGAGCGCGCCACTGGGATGAAAGTTAGTATATGCTTGTGGTCTCAAAGAAAGACAAAGACGTACCTGTGGTACATGCGGTTGACCGTGGACTCTGGCATGCCATTTGAAGTCCATCGCGAGCCGGCAGGAGCAGTCGGGTCATACATGAGAGGAGTGCGGAGCGGATTATCGGCATACGAGTGTCCAATAGCCCAAGAGACATTTCTTCGGGAACATGTTAGGAAAACGCAGATACAAAATGTAGAAAGAAACCTACCCATAACCAGCGACACCGGTATTGGCACCGTTGACCAAAAGAACCTTGAGATCCGGAAGACCGATCATGTTGCCCATGGAGCGGCCTTGGAAGATGGAATCGTCGTCCGACCAAGTCTGGCTAACATCGGGTGTGATGCTGACGCAGGTAGAGTCTGCAGGATAGGCGGCGATGGCCCAATCTTGCACCCACTGATCGGGTTCAAGATCACTTCCTCCGCAGAAGAGCATGGTCGCCTGGTAGTTGTTGTCCGGAGTCAATGGCAGCATCATGTTTCCGGCCGACGCAGGGTACGTTCGTACGGCGTGTGGGATGTTGGGGAACGGATATTCAACATTGTTCTTGTAATCAAAGACTTCTGCTCCCCAGTTGGTCTGGATGAAAATGTTGCCCGATGGGAGAAGGAAGGTGAAAGGGAAGAGATTGGCAGGAAGGGTGGTTGCCAAAATGTTCAACCCGACTGGCTCTCCCTGAGAGGGATAAAATTCGTAGGTCGGGTTGTTTTGGTCGGCATCATTAACGAAGCCACCCCATTTGTTGCCGCCAAGGATCTGGAAACGAGTCGTGGTGAGATCGGTAAGAAGTGAAACAAAAGATTCGACGTACGAATAGGGAGCCATCAGGTAGACCTTCCAAGGTTGGGTACCAACGTCTTGTGGTCATATACCGGGTGGGATCGTCGACCCAGTTGCATGTCTGGTCGTCACAAGGAGTCAAGAATCGAATGCTAATTACACAATGTCAGAATGTGAACAACAAAAAACCCCTTTCCATCGACTTACGATTTTCCGCCGTCAGCGTCCATATAGGGGGCACTGCCGCCAGTCTGACTGTCAGCAGTATTGCCACCCCAAGTAACAGCCTGATTGCCTGGAGGGAGGAGGCAGCGCCAAGAATGTCAGGAAGATGTGGCCGAGACCGCGCTGGAATGCTTACCGCCCAGATTTAGCCAAGTACCGTCACCGGCGACACCACCACCGGCACAGAACGAGTTTGTTACAACATCGAGAGGACGGATCTGATTTGTCTCAACGTCGTATTCTGGAAGCGGTCGTCAGAATCATGTGGCACAGCCTAAAATTAGCCAAGTGCGAATAAGGGGCGTCTGCTCACCGACTGCCCAGGCGGGATGGCCATTGACCTGAACTGGATTATTTTCCGTCTTGTCCAAGATGTAAATCTGTAATTGTCATGGTTAGCTCGATACCGCTCAACGGGTAGCGTAGCGAGGCGTTTGCTTGCCTTGCCGGGGCGGCCTAGAAACATCTGCCCGAAAAGTGAGCTTGAGAGTCCAAAAAAGAAGACAAAATAGGAAAAACATACCTGCTGAGCAGAAACACCACTGTTTCCGACGATTTCAAAGGTGTTTGCGACACCATGCCTGGTGGGTTGCTGAGCGGCGACGGTGAGGGCATTTGCGAGCACCAAAGAGAATAAAGGAAGAAGACGAGGATGAGAGGGAGCCAAAGACGGGCTAGAGGACGAGGAGGACCTCATCTTTGTTGAGGGCGGGCGGATATGGAAGGGTACAAGAAGTAAATGAGCCGTCCCGGGTTTCGATCGATTCTCTGTCGGGAGAACGGCAAAATCGGCAAGCAAATATGGATTATCCAGTAAATAAGGGCTCCAACGTCGTCATCGCAGAACGCCTTGGCCGACGATGAAGGAGACGTGCCGAGCGAAGCATTACTTCTATTTCCCTTAGATAATCAATGCCTTTTTGTGTTTCAGAAGTTGGCCAGCTTGACACGCAGGTTGACCTCTGCCATGTCGAAACGAGTGATTTATCGATTAATTCACACAGCTGGTCCTCTGGTTGGACCTCCTCATCCAGTATCAAATTTACGTCCAGCCTTGTATAATGGCGTCCCCGACCAAGCAAAAACTAACGCCTACTCTCCCAACGAGCTCCATTCCCATCTTCCAATAAATGCAGACAAGTTTCAACTCGATAACGCGCTAAAACAGTTGGACAAGCTCAACCACGACTTTTGGGTAGAGGTAAGCCGAACACCGACACGCTATGCCTGCATTAACAGTTCCTCAGAGCAATCAACGCTTTCACCAGAGTCGACATGCGTATCTCGAGGCTCAAAAGTACCGACTGGCGCATGCAAAGACATCAGAAGAAAGGGCCGCAATGGAGGAGGAGCATCTCGCAGAGTTTTACGCTTCCTGGGTTCAAACGATGCGTCCCCTCCAGCACGAATACACAGCGACCTGGCTTCGGGGACAGTATGGGTCTATCCTGACAGCCGCGAGAATGAACTGGCGGCATTGGATGAAGCGATTGAATTCCTTTTTGGGATAAATTATTGTAAATTTATAGTAATTATAAATAAGTTTGGTTTTTTTCGGTGTTGGCCGAAACTTCACCCTTCCCCACATCTTCACTTACGCCACCATCTTGGCCTCTAGAACGCCTCTTGCCGTTTGCACTCGACGGCAGGTTTTGTTAGAAAGAATCAATGTCAAAAGTTTGCTCAGTGTGCACACGACAACTCGAACCAAACGCAGCCAATCGTGAGCTGCTCTGGTGTCCCCAATGCGGTCATACAGAATCAGCTTCTCGTATTGCTGCTGAACGACGTGTACCAGCAACAAATACGTCGCATACAGCAGACACGGGCGAGAGAGAAAGAGGCAGGCGTCTTGTGACTGGCAACCCAAAACCAACCCTCAAAGCCCTCAAAGTCGATTTCCCAACAACCACAAATCCGTTGTCACGCTCTCCTGCCGAACCAAAACAACAAAAGCCGTCTTGGTTGGACCCCGTTCCCTCGCTCTCGGTCAATCGAGTCTCTTCTGCTACCTACGACTGCCTATACCCTGGAGCTCTCTTCGAAGGAATACAAACAAACAAGACAAAAGAACATCGTGTATCTGTTCGCATCGTAGATATCAACCTCCAGCAATCCACACTCGCCGGCTTTCTCACCATTCACGACCTCACAGACCATCACCCAGAAATTACCACCTTTTTCGATGGTCAAATCATCGGAGATACTCACGGGTTTGTGACAAGTGACTGGGGAGCGTCAGAGAAGGTAGACACGACCCACTGGTATGTCAAAAGGTACACACAAGAGCTCTGCTGAAACCTCAAATTCACAGGCAACAATTTACGCCATACCATCACATCCACCCTTCAGAACTCGTCAAACCTCGAATGACCCTCAAGCACCCATCCATCTCGGGCGACCGTGGTGTCCTCTTTATGAGGTGGAAGGAACGCTTCCTTGTCCCAGACCATCGTGTACGCGCGATCAATGGCGCATCATACGCCGGATTCTATTACATTTGCATCGAATTGGGCTCACTGATGGGCGCCTTGCATTCTGAAGCGCTCGAACGACCTGCGCCTGCGCGCAAAACAACAGTCGAAGACGCAGAGGAAGAAGACTTTGACGCCTCCAACGAACCCATGGATGCCGAAATGTCTGCCACTGCTGCATACAATTGGCGAACTGGGAGGAGAAGCCGGTCACGCAGGAGCGCGTCGAGGAATACACGCACTGTACACGGCTTGGCCGATCCAGTTGCACTCTCCGGGACACCAGGCAATCGGATACGTATCCCAGGTTCAGCAGCGGCAGCAGCGGCAGGGTTGAGTGCACACGACCTGCTGGAAGAGGACAAACCGCCACACGAATATGCTGCAACATCACCGTCGTACGCTTCTTCATCGGCAATGCCGACACCCACGACGGGAGCGGCACCGTACGGGCCCTCCACTAGCCCTGTCACGGGTGCAAACCGTATTCGCCGCGCATCAGCCTCTGCCTCTGGAGCAAGGAGACGGCGGTTGAGCATTTATTCAGCGGGCTCGGTTCAGGCTCAGATGACCGATCACCATGGGCATGCGCACCCGTATGCACACGCGCACGCACATTCCCACTCCCATGTTTTGTCGCCGCCGCAACCATCACTCGGGTCTACACCGAGTGTGGGATACCTCCATTCAGGTTATGGTCGGACCGCTGATGATGGGGAAAGGGAACGAGAGGATGAAGGTGCCGAAGATGAGATTATGGCGCTGGACGATGCCTTGGCGCTTGATCCGATTGCCGAGAGGGAGAGAGAGAATGAGAGGAGGTTGGACGACCAACGACGCCTGGCCGCTAGAGAGCGCTATGCAGCTGCCATCGACGGGACCGAGGACCATGCGCTTGGATACGGCCATACCGGAGCTCGAAAGGGGACCGGATGGATTGGAGGAGGTGCTGCGCGACTGACGGGGTATTACTATCACTCGGAAAAAGATCACTGTGATTTGTGAGTGCAATTCTAGTCAAGCGAGAGCGGCACTGAATTTCCTTTCTATAGGTATCAAAAGCTGGAGTTACATCATGTACCCGAGAGGACTAGAGGGAGCTTTGAGTTCCGTTAGGCTTTAATACTGTGGCCAGCAACAACAAGCCCCCACTCATTTCTCTTGTTCCTTATATCAATACGCTTTTTCTTGGGTTAATTCTTTGGGGGGGAACCCGTTGTACAAATGCTATGTTATTTACGAGATGTTGTCGTCTCTCCTCATTCTTCGCGAATTGGAATCACTGCTCGTTCCTTTCTTTTGATAATGTGCCTCAATTATCGAGCACGTCGCCTTTGAAATCGGGGAAACAAAATGGAGGGATTCGTGCGAGTTGCGCCGACTATTGATCGGTGCCGTGAACAAGGGTCTGCCTTGGTAACACAGCTGCCACTGGCCATTCGAGGGGCAGACCGATGATATCCGAGACACCCATAACGTATCTTCCCCTCATTTTGACTCCGTGATCGCCGCGCGGTCGCCACGACCAGTTTATAACATCCCCTCTGCGTTTGCCCAGACCAAAAAGCTGGCTTCCAAATCTTACGCCGCTACAATGTTTGACAACCTGTCTGTCGAATCTACATCTTCCCCTTTGAGATGGAAATCAGTCCAGGCGAAACGGTACGCTTCCTGCCTCGCTACAGACCGCTCCCGGTATCCCACCTTACCCTCATTTTGTTTGTCTACCGTACCGCAGCATAAAACATCCGGCATTCGAGGACTCGGACTCTGAGGATGAAACTGGAATGACTAAAGCGTAGGTATAGCTTGCTCCTCGTCCTCACTGACTGACCCCCTCTTGCAGCATGCTCTTCCAATTATCTCTCCGCCAGGACATGCAAGCTCAAGGAATAGATACAAGTCCTCTCTCCGGAAGTGCGCCACATGAGAGCACACATTCTAGGTTTCTTCATGCGATCGAGGCACCTTTTAAACGTATACCCAAGCACTTCCCACACTTTCATCACGACACCAAGCCCGAATTCCTCATTGTGAATGAAGTCTCCCCTTCAGTCAAATCCCCTGAGTCGCGACCTGTTCCGGCCCTCGCCTCTGGAGTGGTCGTCGCGGCGGCTGAACCCGCGCCCATAAACCGGCTACCCTCGCCCCTTCGCCCGGGCCCCATATCATCCCTTCCCCTACGACCGCGTCGTCACTCCGCCCCAGAGCTCCCGCGCACAGATCAGGACGCTCATTTGCGACCGAAACGGAATATAATGCTACGGAGATACCGCAGCCTCGATTCTAGAGCCGACTCGCGTAGGACTAAGCAACTCACAGTCCCAGAACGGAAGGTTCAAATCGTCGTACCCTCGTTTAACCCCATATTATCTCCACAGTCGGCAGAAACTGACTCTACGAATGTTGACTTTGCCGACCAGCCAGAGTCTCAATATACCCCTGACATTGGTGACTTCCTCACCACATCGCCGTCAACATCCGCATCCCCAGGATCTGTCGAACCACCATTGGGACTCTCTAGGTTCGAAAGGCCAAAATTGATACTTAGGACTGCAGACCTGCCTGCTCAGAATCAGGCCGAGTGGACTCCACAGAAACCTGAAAGTGCGACCCAAGTGCGACGCCAAAAGCTAAGGAAGCAGCCTACGATCACTCGAGATATCAAGATATCTGCCCCAGCGACCCTCAATGATCCCAACAGCTTCCTTGATCTAGAAGGTGCTCCTCCAAGAACACCACCATTGCCGCCGCCATCCGTCATCTCACGAGGCGATTCTCCGCCATTGACAGAACCACCCGTTGTTGAGGAGGTCCGAGGTACCAACACACAGACCGGCCCAGACATCTCTCGCCCTACCCCGGTTGATGTTCCAAAGAAAAAGCCTCGGCTCATTACAGTTGCCAAAGTGGCAGGGAGGCTGTTAAAGTCCCAGGCATCTTCAGCACCTTCAACAACTCCGAGTTCAAGTACCTCGACGGCATCTCCCCCTCCTCCTCTCCTATACTCTGCCTCAACGCCTATCCAGCAGCATATTCACGCCATCTCCACGAGAGTCAAGGAAGAGTTCAAAATGAAGCTCAACAAAGAGCTCGAGTTGCCTCTCAAAGATGAAGATACAGAGGAGGAGTTCATACAGCAACTGGGAGATGTCAACGAAGATATTGGGCAATGTGCCAAAGCGATCGCCAAACTTCTTTCTCGCTCACCTAATGACAAGAGGGAAAGCAAAGCATTCAAATCAAAGAAGTCTATGGACGCTCAGGGCGAGGTGCGAACTATGCTGAATAGTTTTCTTGTCGCGAGGGTCTTTCAGCCGTTTTCAATCCAGTTGAGTATAGAAGATGATGAAGCGGTCCGAGCACGATATAATGAGATTGCCCCATCTGGTGAGCCCTCTTCTTTGAGGTTATTGATGCATGGATACTAAAGGTGTCACCCTAGTCCCTCAATTTATCGCTTCGCGTTGGCGTGTCATTGCAAGTGCCTCTACCTCCCGCCCAGTCCAGGAACTCGGCTCAGTGTTAAGGAATCTTGCCACGGAGTTATCTTTCGAAACGTTGGGCGAACGTTCGTCCGATGCCGACCTTGCCATGGAGACGACGGAAATCCTTTTGCCCTTGATTCGTCATGCCTACCTCCTGGCTCATTTCAACCACTTGAAGATGATCACATCGGACTATGAAATCTTTGCAGGCACGGATTTGGGCGGCTGGGTGGTTCCTAGTCTTGAAGAGGAAAAATGGATCGGACGATATTCGGTTTCCAAGTCGCAGGATGGTCGAGTCACTGGTTACTGGAGTCTGGGGCTCAAGAAGAAGCGGTATGTTGGGGAAGGCGCGTTTCAACGTCGTGTTTGGGATGTCTTATTGAAATCTCAAGTCTTGACTTCGAGGACTTTGTGACCATGGACTTTGTTCTTTTGTATCCTTCTTTATATTTCACGTGCATGTATTCGACCTTTATTTGCTGGTCTGTAATGGGGAATTTCTTACTTTTACCTGTTCCCGCCACGCTAAACTCTAAAAGGCCGTGGATTCATCAAATCCAGGTTGTTTTTAAATATATATGGGAGATACAAGGGTTGGTTTATTGGTTGGCGGCGGTTGTATAGAATGGACAAAAAGGCGGAGAGGAAGACCGTTGACAGATTGTCCGGCAGAATATATCAAAGAGACCAGGAAGTGCTCGGAGAATTGAGCAAAAGCATGCCGAGTACGCCTAGAGGTCATCATCTTCCTCGGGAAGAGGAGCTGCGGCAGCCTACAAGGAAAGTCAGGGCCAGTAATGAAGGATGGAGAAGAAGGATAGTTACCTGGTTCAGCTCAGTAGCATACTGATCCATAAGAGCCTGGTCTACATGCACTTCCGGAGGTGCAAGCGCGGGGGCAGCGACGAGTTCAAGGCCTGCATTTCTATAAGGGGTGATGCGTCAACGAGGTTTCGTGCATGCGAATACGATCCACATACCCGACAAGCTTTCGTGCGAGCCAAAGGAATGGCTTCTCAAAGTTGTAGTTTGACTTGGCGGAGATTTCGTAGTATTGGAGGTTCTTCTTTCGGTGGAAAGTGACCGACGAGGTTTTCACTTTGCGCTCCTGAGAACAAGGTCAACCCCCCGTTTTATTCCAAGAAAAATTTGGTATTGCTAACCTTTACGTCGACCTTGTTACCGCAGAGGACAATTGGGATGCCCTCGCACACTCTCTCCAGATCTCTATGCCAGTTGGGGACGTTTTTATATGTGATCCGCGAGGTCACGTCGAACATGATGATACCGCATTGGCCCTGGATGTAATACCCATCACGAAGCCCACCAAACTTTTCTTGTCCGGCAGTATCCCATACGTTGAAGCACAGATCACCAAAGTTGGTGTGGAATTTCAGCGGATGGACCTCGACACCCAAAGTCGCTGCATATCAAGTGGTCAGTTGAGGATTCAGAGCATTGATTCACTGAGGCATTCTGGCCCTGCAGCCTCTCCCTCGGGCGTAAGAGCAAAAAAGGAAACGAGCCCTCACCGATGTATTTCTTTTCAAACTCGCCAGTCAAATGGCGCTATCGATGGATTGAAAAAATCAGCTTTGCTGTCCAGATTCAGGCTGCTCCAAAGAAGAATAGATCTTGCACGCGATCAGGATAGATGATAGGGATGGTTGAACAGACCTTGACAAAGGTGGTTTTTCCAGTGCCACCATCGCCGACTGTAGAACATAGATAATACAATGTAAGTATCAAGTGACATAGGAGAGTGAACAAGATGAGGAAAAGAGGCTCGATGGAGCTGATCTTGCGTGAAGAGTGGCGCACGCTTCAAGCAGCTTTCCCCCAGCCCAACGCAGGAATAATCGACGTACCGAGAACGAGCTTGAATGTTGGGATAGCGTCGGGTTGTGCTGCAGCTGCCATTGCTTTTCCCGAGATTATTATTGAGAGGGGGTTTGGTTGTGGCGAAGATCAAACTTTCAAAGGGCTGACGTCGTCTTTTAAACCCTCGGCTCGAGTCATTTTTCTTATTAATTTTTAAAAGGCGCTTATCTTCACGGGTCGGCGTCTATCAACAACAACACGAAATCCCAGCTCCAATGTCAAGGGTATACTCATTTCACGCATCATTCTGTGGGTACATCTCCATCTCTCCATTTCGCTGCAGCTTGCAGCAAACCTCTCTCGTAACCCCGTTGCTCGGCAAGCGAAAGCTCCATCGCCATGCGGAGTTGCTTTTCAAACTCCTTCTCTGCTTTCTGATCGTCGCTCAACGAGTTTGGTCTGCTCGAATCCTGCTGGGCTTGTGCAATGGATGCAGCCTTTGCTGCCTCTAGTTGTTGTTCGAACGCTGCCTCCTCAGCCTCTCCCCAATCTGGAGGAGATGCTATCGCCTCTGGCGCATCTGGTATGAGCTTTCCATCTACCTTTCGGTCATCTAAGGGCACTTGGGTCGCCGACGAGCCCGCTTGTTTGTTGTGGGATCCCAAGTCGAGTTGTGACTCGTCGATGGTCAACGTTCCCGCACCTCCCTGGGTTATGACCGATTGAATACGTTCTTCCATCGTCCTACGGCGGTCTTTCTCATTCTCCGGTTCGCGAGCCTTCTTGAACGCGGCGATGACTCTCTCTCGATCCTCCAGGGAAACGTCTGCGGAAGCTACTGCAATCTTTCCTTGTTCGACCCGTATCTGGTGCACACTCTGCTCTGCTTGCCGTGCACCACCCATACGACGAAGCTGCATCCATCCGCCAGCAATAGGGTGCGCAATGACTCCCACAATTCCGGCTGCTGGACGCATCGTTGCATTGATATCTAGGAGAAATGAGTACGAGAACGGACAGTTGGCTGATACTCACAGCTCCTACCCGAGCCTTTGATGAACCCGAGGAACCCCTATCCATTCTTGAGTTTTCTCGCCAATCAACCAAGAAATACAAACCTCTTTCTTTGCCCCTTCCAAAGGCTCGGTAACCAAGCCCGTAATTGCATCAGCATACCCCCAGAACAGTCCCTAACGTCCGTCAGACCGAGTCCTTGCTGTGAGATGGAATCCAACCTTTGCTCCTTCTTGTATTCCACTGGATAGATCCTTGACTTTGCCAGTTTGTCGGACCTTTGATCCATACATCTTTGGTAGGCTGTGGAAACCTTCTTGTAACGCCCCTACGATCTCTATGACACCTATAACAATGCTAAGATGACATCAGAAGCCTTTTGGTCACTTTACCTCTTGGGATGGCAGTTGTCGTGTTAATTATGCCCTTCACTGGCGAACTGGAACGACGATTAGAATCTCTTAATTCTGAACAACCTTACTCACTAGAAAATCTGAGCAATAGACCCGTAGTAGTGGGTGATTGTACGGAAAATCTCGATTGCTCCCCCCGTGACGGGGTCCGTCGATCTGGCCCTACTTTCGTATTCTTTGGCGCGATGTAACTCGAGCTTGTTGATGTTCAAAAGTTTCTGTTCTACCAGTACCTGCACTGCAAAGGCACTCAATCGGAGGCACTAAGATGTTCTATTAACCAAAGCTTGGGACAACAAGTCAACTTACATGCTCTGTGCTCCACCAAACTGCAAGGCGTTCTGGTAGCAAGTCGCACCTGTCGTGAATGTCAATACAGCTGCTGCTGAGAAGTTCAAAAGAGCACTCGCCTCATATTGAGTAAGGGGAGATGTCGGTGGAATGAATCAACACCATCTTTGGCACCATCCTATGAGCGAGATCAGTACAGACGTTCACCTTGTGTCAACAAAGGCGCACATGAGCCCTAATCTTTTCTCCAAGCTTGTCAGCAGCTACCTTCGCAGCATCGGTCTTGCAAAACTCGATGGCGTTGTAGAGGTTGGTGACATCGAGGTTGCTCTTTTTGATGGGCTTTGGGCCAGCACCTGCTTTATGAATCATGGCTCCCCAGAATGGCTGGTCCCCGAAGAACTTTCAAAGTGTCAGTGTTGCCACCTTGTATATCAGGGGAAGATCACCAACTGGCACTACAATAGTAGGCTTGCCCAGTCTCAAGCCGATCGCTGTCGTTCCGGCACCCCCATGATGACATACAGCGAACACCTTTGTGAAAAGCCAATCATGAGGGACGTTTCCAAGAATAAATACGTGAGAAGGAATGGTCGTCCCGCCCAAGCCACCCCACCCAGCGGAGACAAGGGCACGAACACCGGCTTGGGCCGTCGCTTCGAAGATATCCCGAGTCATCTTGACTGGGTCCTCGACAACTACCGAACCAAAGCCAATATAAATGGGGGGAGGACCTGCGGCCAGGAAATCTGCCAACGACCTTTCAGGTTGATAGTCCTTCGCCAAGTCTAGAAAATAGAATCCAACGACGTCTGGGGTTTCTCTCAGTGACGTGAATACACCAAAGATTCCTGTCCAAGAACACACCAATATGGTTTTTCCAGTCCAAAGGTTTTGGGACGACCGAAGGGCTGAAACAGTACGTCCACGGAACCTTGAGACGATCAACAATCCCAGGGCCAGACCGCACAGATAAAGGCTCAAGGCCCAACGATCTTTTGCGAAATTTGTTAATCACACCGCCGAGCCTAAAACCGATGGTCAAGATACATATTAACTGTGAGGAATTCATTACCCTTGCCAAGTCATTATCTCCGCCAAAGCATAGCTGAGATAATTGGTAAGACCTGCTTCTGCATTGGACTGCGAAATATTGACGAGTGGATGAGGAAAGGCAGTGGTGGGGCACCACGGCATGGCTACATTGGCCGTCTTTGATAACAATTTCTTTGCGTAGTGATTCCAACTTACTGAAAGAGAGCTGCAAAGGGATACCTAACGCCTCGCTGCAATGGATATGGGCGAATGCCGGAGGATTTGAGATGATAGCATCGGCAACAAAGGGTTCGGGATTGCTTGGGTCGGCTTTGATGCAAGCGTCCCAGCAGCCAGATAAAATTTCACCCAGCATCTTCTGCTTTCGTCCAATGTCGCCATTCGTAAGGGAAGTCATCCCAGGAATCAAGCCAGGGTCTGCAGTGCGCATAGATATAAGCAAATTAATGTATGGTCGAAGTCTTTCATACTTACTGCGAACCATGTAGCTCATCAGTTCCTTTGGATCTCCCCCAATATTGTAAAATTCCAGATGATTTTCGGTAACAAACGAACGGAAGGTTTCATGCGTGCCAATTCGAACGCGATGGCCTTGCTTTGAGAGTTCATTTCCTAGGGCTATGAACGGCTGGACATCACCTAAAGTTCCTATAAGATTCGGCCAAGAGATTCATGACGCAGCGTACCGCGGCTTCCAACAATCATAATCACAATGTTGAGCTTCGGGATTTTTCCGCCTTCTCTAATTCCAGGAGGAGCCACAATACCCTCCAGATGTTTCCCCAAAGTTGGGTCTATAGCAAACTCTCGAACAGGGTTTGCATAATTGTCGGGCAGGTCCGGAAGCGCGTTCTTAAGATCAAGGGTAACAAGAATTCTTCCATCCTCTGTTATTCGTGCCGATGAAGCCAGACCCTTTCCGGCAGTGGCAAACGAGATATAGTCTATTGTATATCTCTTAATTTTCGTTATGTGGCCAGAAGAATACGCACCTCTAAACTTCGCCTTACTAAAGCTAGAACTCCCAGGTTTGACTTCTTTGGGCATGTCTAGATCCTGCCCCGTAGTTTCATTCACATCGCCCTCGGAATCGGACTCCTCCATATAGTCTTGTGAACCTTGTCGCCTCGGAGGACGTCTTGAACTTTCAGTAGCCATGAAACTTGTGCGAAGGGAGAGAGCAAGATGTGATCCTAGATCGTACTGCGAGGCTTCCCCATTGCATTGAAAACGTCATGAGCGCCACAAGCATCAACGGTCTTCTGAAAAGCAGATCCTAAAAACCCTTAAAAATTTTCATTCCATTACCTAATTTAGGCTCAATGTGGGGCTCGTATAAGTTCGCCGAAACGATGTTTGTAATGGAAGCAGGTGTCAACATTGAGAGCCAACCAGAAGACCCAAATTTCATACCCTACCGTAGTACACTATTTGGCAAGTTGTTCAGCAGAATAACGTCTTTTTCTGGGACTTGTACGACAAGATATATAACCAGTTCCGCCGTTCCAATGGCATCGAAAACATTGAGAAGCAAGCTCATCAAAGTGAAGGCGGAGGAGGATGAAATCACCGTAACGCAAACTGAGAAAACAATGCATGGAAAATTGCAAGCTTTTGCATTCGCGGTGCCCAAAATTGAAGCCGAAGAAGTCAAGGCCATTCCAGGTATAAATGTCATCATCATCACTGCCGTTGAAATTCTAATTCTTTTGGATACAGAAGGCATATCCAAGGCTTCTAAAAAGCGCAAAAGGTCCCTCTCACCTCCCAAGTCACAATTAAAGTCCCCGAAGAAACCCAAAGGGGCAAAGACGGAACCAGCCCTTTCAAATCCTTCCCCAGCGAACTGGAAAATAACATATCACGCTATTGAGGAGATGCGTAAAGAAAAAACGGCACCAGTTGACACTATGGGTTGTCACGTGCCCATGCTTGATGCACGAATTGACTTGCGAGTGAGTTTAGCATGAAATTGTGGAGGACTCTACTCACGTAGTCAGACACGCCGCTTCATTACTTTGATATCCTTGATGCTCTCGTCTCAAACCAAAGATGAAGTGACTTATGGTGCCATCCAGAACCTGCGAGAAACCTTTAAGCCACCAAATGCGGATCCAAAAGAAGAATATCTCACACTGGATGCAGTTCTGGGCGCTTCAACCGAAAAAATTGAGAGTTGCATTAATAAAGTAGGGTTTTGGCGACGGAAGGCCCAGTATATCAAGTCTACTGCAGAAATCTTACACCGGGATTATGATGATGATATTCCTCGCACCATTGACAGTCTATGCTCTCTGCCCGGAGTCGGCATGAAGATGGCAATGTTGACCATGCAGGCTGCGTGGGGAGATAACGTCGGCATTGGGGTTGATGTTCACGTGCATAGAATCACAAATAGACTAGGCTGGCACGCGAGAGAGACGAAAACACCAGAGGAAACCAGAGTAGCTTTGGAGAGCTGGTTGCCAAAGGAGTACCATCCAACTATAAACCCGTTGCTGGTAGGGTTTGGACAGACGATATGTCAACCAGTACGAACGAAGTGCGAGGAGTGTCTACTCTCAAAAAACTCTTTTACTCTGGATGTAGACGGGGAAACAAAGCATATCCAGGGTCCTCTTTGTCCGAGTGCGTACAAGTTTGCTGGATCGTCGCCAAGGAAGGGGAAACAATCGAAGGCATCGTTGATTGGCGTGGGTTCCTCAATGGAAAATGCTAAAGTAAAAGTGGAACTCGAGGAGTCTGATAATTAGGTCGTTTAGGGTATGGCAAGGTTCCGCTATAATATCACCTGTATATAGTGACGAATATTGTACTATTTTGTTCCAACAGAAGATCAAACGATCTCTGGCGGCTGGTGAAGGACGAATACTATCTATAAATCATTGAAGACCCATACCTACCCGCTCCACTTTATCTTTCTCTAGCCTTTTGATTGCCACTTCGGCCTCACCAATGATCTCGTTCCATTCGACGAAGAGTTCGCTCATGAGTTCGACCCGTTGGCCATAGCTCTCCAATAGACCCATCATTCGTGCCTCGAGGGCCTCGAATCTGGCCATGTCTTCCTTGTGTTTCTTGAGTACTTCGGCCAGCCTCGGTAGCAAGGGCTCGTAGTCCTCCAACTTGCCCGCACCAGTAACGCCCTGCTTTTCTAGCTGTGATATAGAAGCAAGAGAGCGGTCCGCTTCGCGAATCTCTGGTTCCATCTCGTGCAAAAGTGCGTCTAAATCAGAGGACGAGAGGGCCGAATAAGATGGCGCTGTCGAGGGATTCTGATGGGAGAACGCAAATGCTGGGGTAAACAAATGTGCGTTTGCGTCATCTGGGGAAATGTATGTCAAAGATTTTGGTCCAGAAACACGATGTAGGGATACTCACATTTCCCGACAAATTTGGCGAGGTCCTCATTCTCGATCACTACACCATCAAGTTTTCTTTGTATCTCTTCGGCCTGTCGTATTAGAGTTTGTTCATCAACATCCTCTGGTTCGTCGTCGTCGTCGTCCTCTTCATCTTCCTCGTCCTCATCGGCTATCTTGCTGGCCAGTCGTGCCTTCGTGCCAGATGCTCTCGTAGTCTTGTCTTCTAAATCATTTACGCCTAGCAGGAGCGCTTCGAGCCAGCGTATCCGGAGTTGCAGGGCTACTTCAGGAGAGATGTGTGGGGCTCCTGGCAGGGGAGAATTGGGTGGAGATGTACTACTGGCTATCAGACGTTGCCTAGGATCTCCAAGGAATACGCTTCCAAACATGTCTTGACGTTTCTGTCGTATTCACAAGATTGATTATGGTGGTGAAGATCCAAAATTCCCAAAGACTCGACAACCGATGCCGACTTATTGAGATGGACATTTTTTTTACATATTGGATTTAGTCTATTAATCGTGGTATGCAAACTACAATAAAAACAGATGCTGTAGGCAATACTGCACATGCTCGTACACGCGATTCACCGCGTCTGATACATGTTTAGATAGTGAGAAATAATTAGAATTCGTAACCGTCGTGAGTCATCAGTTTCGTAGTATGTCGTAATGGGACTGGAGCAAGCAAGCAAGAGCGCACGCGCTTTGGGATAAAGAGTAGGTCGTGGAGACCGATTTGCAGTGGAATAAAGAAAGTGGTTTGGAAAGAATGGAAAGCGTCACTGGTGGTGCGCAGATGTTTGAATTAATGGCTATATTTTGAGCGACTCCTGTTGAGGCCACTTGATACAGTCTGAGAAATAATGGTCAGTGTCAGGATATTTTGCTGTAGTATCATGTCAAACTTACCGAGCGGATGGATTCATCGTCATTGATAACGACGAGCCCGAGGTCAACAAAGACCTCACGCATCAGGGGCCAGGTGTCAATGATTTTGGCAACTTTGCCGTCCTCCCATGTCTTCTTCATGGTGGAAGGATCGCTCATCATATCCATCTTGAGGTTTTCCTTCATCCACTTGAGGTCTTGAAGGTCTTCAGGCTTTGGGTCGGAAGAGGCAGCAATGACAACCGTCTCGAGGAATTGGCGGGCCGGTGTGAGGCAAGGCAGCATGACAGGTGGAAGCGACGGGTTTGGGTGAGCCGAGATGAGGTTGACCTTCTTCTTGAGAGAAGGAACTGCTCTGCTCAGGCGAGTAAGTGGCTGAAGAAAGTGGAGAATGAGAAATGCGAACGTACCCGACTGAGAGTCTGACATAGATCCCACAACGATGGCTGACCAAAAGTCTGTCGACACCACCTTCTGCAACCTCGCCATGGATTGCAAAGTCTGGGTTGAGAGCGAGGACATCCTTGACCCTCTGTAAGCCGCCGATGATGGGCTTGATGACATCGGCGTCTACCCATCTGGGAGCGACGTCTGCGCCACGAAGGAAGAGCGCAAATCGACCGAGGAAAGCATGGGCGAGGTCGGTATTGGTGAGATGAATGGACAATTCGGCAGCGACGTGGATAAGACGTTGAGGAGTTGGTGCTGAGGAGCGGGGAAGTTGGCCAGGGATGGCACAGAGCAAGTGAATAGAGTGCGCAGACTCTGTGCTTGTTCTTCCGCTGTGGGTTGATGTATAAGTGGAGACTGAAGTGCGAGACGCATAAGCGGCAGGAGACATGACGGTGAGAGTGGCCATTGCGGTTGGGGGCGCTGCGAGCTTGATACAGAAAATACTAGAAGAAATATAGAGGGCAAGTGGTATAATTTATGTCCTGATTAGAACCAGTTTTCGTAAAGAAGGAGAAAAAGGGAAACCAGGCGGCGAAGATGGAGGAACTTTTGGGCGTTGGAGATGCCTCTACTCTTATATCTCTCGAGTCGGATTGTGAACCAGAACTGGAAACAAGCCTGAGCCCGATCTTAGACATGGCCTTCCTAAAATGGCAATGACCACCAGGCCGAAAGCGTCAAAGTTGTTGTTCGTAGAAAGAAAGAAAAAACAGGCTTTCAATTGGATATTGCTATGCAACTTCAAGAATTCGCAGCCCGGCCGGGCCAAGATTGCAAAAGCCCGGCACTGAGAGGGCGAGCACAATGGGCCCTTGTACTCGAGCAAATTTGTATTATCTCGTCGTCATCTCCAGGTGGCGCTTTACATTGACCTCAAGTCGTCTCTTGCCACCCAGCAGGTCTGATGCTCGTGGCAGTCGCCCAAATATGCTCGACCCCTTCTGTCGCGAGAAATCTCAAAATCTGCAAAGGAATTATCGAGCGAGCTGCCAGTAACGGTGCCAGACTGGTGTACCTCCCTGAGGCCTCTGATTTTATCGCCCCTTCTGCCGATGTGCTCGCTCTGTCGTCCCCTTTGCATCAAAGTGTATTTCTGAATGGTATTAGAGAGGCGGCAAAGAATAGCCAAACATGGATTGGTGTCGGCGTTCACGAGAGAAAGGTCTTTGGTTTACAGATATATGCACGCAACTTGTCCACTGATGACATCCTTTACATCTTGTCGACTCCGCATGCTTGTATTCAGGACGATAGGATGATCCAAATGAACAACGAGTGTACAATACACATCTCCTGATCGATCCACAAGGAGATATCAAGGGGAGATACGAAAAGTTACATCTCTTCGACGTGGTATGTAACAAATATAGGTGTGTCATCTATTCCTAACATAAACTCGAAGGATCTCAAAGGCCCGCGAGGCCCGACTTTGGAATCGAAAACTACCATCGCTGGCAAAGTAATTCTCCCTCCAATCAATACGGTTGCTGGCAAAGGTATAACCTTCACAACAAAGGCACCTACGCTACTCACCATTCGAATAGTCGGTCTGCTTACTTGCTATGATATACGGTTTCCCGAGCCATCGCTTTTACTCAGGCAGAAAGGGGCCGAAATTTTGACTTACCCAAGTGCATTCACCGTTAAAACGGGTCAGGCACACTGGGGTAAGTACCTTTCTTCCCGACAAGTCTGGTATTTGACGGCATAATTTTAGAAACGCTATTGCGTGCCAGAGCGATTGAGACGCAATCCTATGTACTCGCGCCAGCTCAGATAGGAGAACACTTTCCGAACCGCTCGTCGTATGGAAGGGCAATGATAGTCGATGCCTGGGGGTGTATCATAGCTGATGCTACGGATATAGCTTCGCCAGAGGCTTTGCAAGACGGTGTCTATGTTTCGGCAGAGTAAGTACCTGTCGTACACAAGAGCATTCTCCCATCTAATTACCCCCAGAATTGATCTGGAAACGCTTTCACGTATTCGAGACGAGATGCCGTTGTGGAACCAGCGCCGGTCAGACGTATACAGACTCGACTCCACCCCTGAGGCTTAGACCGTTCGATAACACCTTACTCTTTCGAAATCGTGTCCATATGTATGTGAATAGGGGGGTTCAAGCTACGTTTCACAAAGCTCTCTGCCAATACATGTTTATCATCGAGCAATAACAGCGCGTAAATCGGTCGATATCAGATCGCACTTCCACTAGGTTGATACTACAACCAGGTTCACGGAGAAGCTCTTTAGGGATTGCTTGCCATGAGGGCATTAAGCTCCTTCCTGATCTCAGCTTCCGACTCGATTTTCTTGTGTTGCGTCGTTTCGAGCTTTTCACCTCGCTGTGCTTTCTCCTTGAGCTCGTCTATGGCTTTAAGCTTTGAAAAACCATGCGTCAGCAATGCCGCCACAGTTTGGTAGCGGAATTCACGACACCTTTTTGCTCAAGTTCCTAATCTTCTTTTGCACAGGGTCGAGAGTGCCGTCACCTCCTGGGCTGAGAGGCGATGTCGCATCGGCAGGAACACTAAGAAGAGCTTCTTCAACCTTCGCAGGCATGGGCACCCTAAGCTGTCCTCTTTCGGTACCCCGAGGGTGACTCTGGGGACTTTGCCCTCGTCCCGGACCGTGATTGGAGTGACCTTGTTGCTGATACGTGGGCGTTGCGTAGCCGTCCATAGGTGTCTGCCTCCCGCTTGCAGTTCCACTATTCCCGCCTTCTCCATCTTCCTTCCTTCCTTTGCCTCCCTTTTTCCTCCGCTGGCCTTCAGGAGGAGGGGTGGTTGCGGGAGAAGCACCTGGCGGAGCTCCGGGTACGTGGCGACCCCCTTGGCCTCTGCCCCTTGGGGCGTCCCCGCCTCGGCCTCTGGCGTAGCCATTAGGGGTCCCGCGACCACTGCCATTTGTGCCACCTTCGTGATACCCCATGGATCCCGGCACGCCACGGGGAGGTGTCTGTGCCCCAGAACCCCCTCCTTCATCTTCTCTCTTGAAGATGCTGGGAGCCGCTCGACCCAAGGCCCCCGGAGGGCGATAGGCACCAGCTGGCTTGGCCGCCACTGGTTTGGCCGGAAGAGCCTGGGTAGAGGATGATGGCGGCGGTGCTGGGGGAATGTTGTTCGGGAATCCGGGGATGGCATTGCGGGCAACAGGTCTCCATGTCGCTTGATACAGTTCTTCCGTCATCTGCACGTGTAGGAGCTGACCTGAACACCACCAAATCTTGATACCATTGTCAACGCGAAGGCGAGGACTAAGAGTCGCCGTCAAAATCATGGTACCATCATGATTCCATTCAAAGTTGCTCGAGTTGGGGGCATCAATTTGAGTGATCTTGTTTAAAGTGCGGCGATCGTATATATCGGCTTTGCCTGTACGCGAGAATTCAATGGGTCGAAGGCAAATATACCACGTATCGTACCTGCCAGATTGCCGAACCCGGCCAAAGCCAACAGCCGTCCCTGGGGATTCCAGCTGACAAAGTTTTGGGGATTCGCACCAAACTCGTGAATGGGTTTGACACGCTGATCAAACAACGTGGCTTTCGCAGGCATGAAACCATACACCACGCAAAACTCTTTCGAGTTTGGATTCCACGCAAAGTCGTGGATCGGACCTTCTTTGTCTACAAGGCTTTATTAATTGAGGACTCCTGCAATTGAGAGCTGTAAGCTTACCTAGTACAATTCGGCTATCAAAGTTGCCAGCCGCACTTAGAAGGTAAAGCCCGGTCTCGCCGTAGTAGCTTTTATTGCTCTTATCGACCTCGGTGTGCGTCATCACGAGGGCAAGCGTCCCTAAAGCGTTCCACTTGATGGTGACTCGATCAGCTTTGAAGAACTGCTTCCTGCATGAAGGAGGTGCAGCCAGGGCTAGACAGAATGAGATTTATGTGAATGACTATGCAATGCGTCGCACCGAGTAGGCTATGAATCCTGATGCTGCCCGGGGAGCCACCTTTTTCTGGGATGAACAGTGCTACGCTAGGGTTGGCTCCTGGACTCAGGACAGCGGTAGACATTCCCTCAATCCGCAATTTCGAAACTGCCCCTGCAGCCCAGTCGCTGGGATTGAAAACTTGGATCTCAGGCCCGGCAAGGCGCAACGCGTGAGACTCGGAGGGAGTGTACTGAAGGTCCCTATTGCAGACGTCAAAAAATGGGGTCCAGTGCGCGAAGTTGGAATTTTCACCCACCAGCCTTCTTGATTCTTCTGTCCGAAAGCCGCCACTTCTTCGCCACTTTGAACATTCCAAACCCTGAGGTTTTTATGAATCGCTCCGTCCTCTCCAGATTTCTGCTGTCGCTCCCATGTGGAAAGGAACGTGCCCTTCGGTGAGAAACCGATTTCGATTACATTTAGGATTGGGAGTGATCGTATAACCTCGAAGGTCGTCGCGGACACGATGATAACCCTGCGGAACAAGGTGACATATGGGTATATAACGGCACCAGACGAGCTTACTGGTCAGGTAATGGGATCCCAAAATAACGCCCATCACCGCTGTATTGAGTGGCACGAGCGGCCCCTTCTGGTCTGTTGGGGAAACAAGGTCAGCGGGATGGATTCCGCAGAAGGGCAACGTGCCAGTCGCCGCGGCACGGAAGCGAGCGTTGCCCTTGGCCTCGTTGCGCAAGCGTGTCCAACGGGGCTACGAGTTGACGAATTGCAGTCGCACGCCACCGTTAAGCACGGTGAAGGTAGGCAATAAAGATTGTGGCCATTATTGGAAAAACAGGGAAGATGGTCGGGTAGTAGGTTAAATGTACTCACTTTTGCAAGGCAGATGGCTGGAAGGAGGGGGCGCCATAGACAATTCCAAGATCTTTCTGCGCACGAAAAGAATACTGACAATACGGCAACTGAGAGGGGAGGGTGCCTTGGTCTGTAGTGCCAGGATTGGATGCCATTGATGCGAAGTGTCACTGTTTATTAGATCCCTTTGTGAGCGAGAGGATAAAGTGTCTAAAATGTCTTGGGGGGCGACGGGACCGATGGGGGAAGCAAATGAATGCTTCGTCTGACTAGAATTTTCGATTTTACTCAGTAGCTGAACGCATCCACTGTTAGATTTTAGATCGTATTCACCGACTGGAGCCTTTTTTTGGGAACCGCACGGCGAGCGCGCGGTGGTGGTTTGGTTGAACTATATTTTGATGAACCGGTCCTCCATTCACTTTTCATCTGAAATTGTGGGCTATAACAACTTGAAGCAAAAGGGAGAATCTGGATATATATATGTATATCTTCACACTTCGAATGGGATTCTGTCTTGACGATGTGATTGATTATGGGTGGCCTGGCTCTCTGGACGATCGAAACCTGGACTAGCCAATGGCAGTAATCTATTAGGGAAATGAACGCCAGTGGAAAGGACGTCTACTGTATTCCATGCTTGAATCATCACCTGAGAACCTGACAATCCGAAGGGCAATCTGACGAGTCAGGCTCTGGGAGTCTGTTTGTCAAGCTTCTTCCGAGCTTGAAGGTGGGGTATGTATCTGACAAACTGAATATCTCTATTCTAATATGCAGGTGCGATTCTGAAATGCCCAGCTAGTTGAATATCCGATATACCACAAACCAAATCCCAAACCGATCGGCATTCAATGGAGAAAAACATATAAAAGGACACAATCAGTCTCAAAAGCTGAGATACTCACCTGCCGGGACTTGCATACCGCAGAACATGTCCATCCCCACTAATCCCGTCCCTGTCCCCGATGAACAGTTTGACGATTGGATATCCTTTGATGATATGAACTACGAGCTGCCGACTGTGTTTGAGATCGACAGCCTCCTTCAATACAGCGCAGGGTGGCATAGTCCACAACCGACGCCCTTGGTAGAGACTGTAGATGCTATCGCACCATACAGTGCTCTATGCTCGGATTGGGTGGGTTCCTACCATGATCATTTTGCGTTTCTTACATCTCCTTTAGATCTGGCCTTCGTTCAGTATTGAGCAAGGAACCGCAGACACTAGAGAGGGATCATTGGGCACAATCCCCGAGCCAAATACGACCCTAAACGCCGATGTGGACGAAGTCAAATCAATAGATTCGCCTATTCTCAAGACCATGTCGGATACATTCTCTTGGGCTTCGTCTCCGAAATGGCCTGGATCTTCACCCTCAGACTTATCTTATATCTCATTTACATCTTCCGCCATCAACACCCCGTCACGGATTGTCATGTCAGTCTCGCCTCAGGATACCAACCATCCCGCAATCACACCAAAGACCTTTCAAGACCCACCCAAATTTCACATAAACGGCAACAACCCCGTTACCCGGTGCACAGGAGACCCTGTACATGCTCGAGAGAACAAGTTTGGTGGACATAATATCCCTGTTGACCATTCAGAGCTAGAAGAGTGTTTAAACCGTACCGGCCAGGCCGATAAGGTCCAAGCACTAAGGAGCGCCCTGACCAAGGTTACCGAGTCTATCGAATACCGCAACTGTCACGGGTCCGATCAAGGTGCCGATGCAAGACTGCCACCTGAAGTCATAAAAACGGCATTCTTTGCCCCCTTTCTCGAAAAACGGCGCGTCCGTGACAAGGACGGGAAAGGCTTGTTCTACGTGTGTTTGTTCTGCGAACATGGCATCCGAAACCGTACCCAAATGATCCAACACATTATGGGGCGCCATTTTCGATACTACCCACACGAGTGTGGTGTTTGGTACGTGCTCTTGTCGATAAAGCGCGATGTCTCTTGGCTGATTCTGCCGGTAGCGACGCCACATTCTGCCGCCCAGCGGATTTAAAAAAGCATGAAATAGATATACACTTCGGCGAAAGAGTCCCGTGCTACTGGTGTGTAAATATTTTACTCTAAGGTACAACCCAACTCACTCATGTATTGGCATAACAGCGGAAAGCGATTTTCGAATCGAAGAAATTACCAGAGGCATCGAAAGGATGTTGGTTGTGTTGCAAAATAGTAGAATAGTTGAAATATGATTTTCTCTTGAAGTATTGATATAGCGGCACGCTTGTAAATCACCGACAATAGAACCACTCTTGTTCAACCAGTTCACATTAGATCCTTTCAAAGCAACACTCCTCTGTTGCCCATTCCAATGTTCAAAAGTTCAATCCATTCCAGCTCGTGAAAGACTTATATTATGGCCATGGTATAACCGGCCAGAGGTCTATGAAAGACGCGACGAGGGGTTTAGCATTCCCTCATACGTCGCATGCCTTGTATGCTTACCTGTTTTAACATGATTTCGTATCGCAGTTCACCCATTGTATGGTCAGGCTCGACAACGGAATTACCCCAGACTATCTCCTGTTCAGATGGCGACGTGACAGCCTGGCGGCGCAAATCAGGAAACAAATCAGCTCACATGTTGTGTATTACGCACTGAAAACCGGATTTCTTCTCTTGTCGCTCCTATTGGTCCACGAATCAGGGCTGTACCGCCGTTCCAGGCTCCTCCTCATTTGAAGGATCACCCGAGGGCCTGATAAAGTCGACAGGCTCCTTATCGGATTTAATGTAGTTAGCAAGTCCAATATTTAAGGTCCCCGAGGCGGACAGAACCGAGTGTACCACGAATAAGCAACGATGGCTGCCAATCAGGCTCCGAACACAAACGAGCAAGTCAACAACACGGAGGTAAAGTGGCCTTTGGCAGAATCAATATCACAATGCCTGAAACCATGGTTTAGGGGGTTCCAGAGCTTGCCCAGAGAGGAGATGAGCGGCCTCCCTACTTTGAATACAACAGATCTGAGCGTGAGGCGCTTCTCCGAGAGCAAGCAGACACCTCCATTGCACGGAATGCAGTAGATAATGTATTTTCATCAACTCAATGGCAAGAGCAGAGGGGAGAGTTGGACCGTTTCCAACTTGCAGTGCTCTATCAAGCCCGTCAAGAATCTGATGGAAGTGAATCCTTCCATTGCAGATTCTCTGGATGCAATTATATGAATAAAGAGTCGACGAATGCGGTAGAGCATATCCGGGGGTTTCACTTTGGCAACAAACCCTTCCTGTGTTCCCAATGGTCCGTGTCTAGTAACCACCCCGTCCGATTTGCATGCATTTTGATCATCTTCCAATAGTAATAAAGCGTTTACCAGGCGTCACGATCGAGACACTCATTCGGCGACGCATAATAGGACTGCGTCATTCCAATGCCGGTACTGGTAGGTACAACTTGAGTAATCGATGTCGAAAGCTTATGTGACCTTTTGAAGTTTGTCTATGTTCACGAGGGTGGCCAATCAATACCGCCATGAGCGTAATGCGCACCCAGACCAGTACGAGGATCCAAACGGGCCGGAGCAGGATCTGCCGACTTCCCCCTAGGATGTATAATACAGGATTCGGGGACGTGATCGCGCCTAAGTGGTTCTCGCGCCGTTTTCAGTTCCCTTGCACTAGGGCATTCATTGAAGCACGTCCAGGTGCATGCATCAATATTGTGTAAATTCATTGTTGTTCATTGCGATGATAACCGTTTGTTGACTAAAGGTGCGCCCACTGGGTGATTGATAATGTGAGGCGAGCCATCATTTGAGCAGCTCAAATTCCTCCACCGTGCAGACACGAATGGGTTTCGAAAGTGTCTTTGACCACAGCTCTAATGAAGGAGTTCGCAATGACGAAGATATGACAGACGAAAGCAAGGTGTAAATGTGTTTGCGAACACCCTTGCCCCCCGTCCACATCATGCGCGTTATTACACTTTAGAATACCTGAAACTTAGATTGTCGTGGCTAATTACTCAGTGAGACGCTTCGGACAATGGCAATCTAAAACATGAATGGATAGCCAAAACGCTCCCTTATAACTGGGGGGCAGAATATTACACAGAAAGCAATAGGATGCAAACAGCGACATATTAGAAGCCGTGCAGCTTGATCGTATCCTTCTGGATGCCTTGTTCCGTCAGGAACTTAAGAATCTTGGCACGTTGATCCCCTTGAAGCTGGATGACAGTCCCCATATCCTCGTCCTCAATCAAAGTTCCATTGCATGCGAATTGCTGAGAGAGTTCGGGTAAGAATTTTTGGCTCGAGTGGATATAGAGATGAGAGAGAAACCAACCTTCTTGAACTCTTTAAGAATCTTCTTATAGTCGTATTCTATAATGAAATAAGCGGTGTATCGGTCAAATATTAGACAAACACACATACCTTTGGAGAGGCCTTGAAGCGTAGTCAGCGTCTTTCTTCCATTTCGCTGTTGGATGCGAATATGAATATAAGTCTCTTTGGTGCTATCGGTTTGCTCGAAATCGTCGTTGTCGGCGTCAAAGGGATCGGCTGCAGAGTCATCAACGATCAGGTCAGCTGTGGCGCTGGTTGTCTCGAAACTCACCCTGACTTGCGAGGTTCTGGATGCTCATACGATGTCACTCGATCCGGACGGAATGTAGCTGGAAGACTTTAGCGGGCTTTGATTTAACCGACGAGGTAGGGTCTGAAGGGTCTTTGGAGCGGGGACCAAATACGCCCAAATTCTTCTTGCATTTTGCCACCTTGTCGCCTGTTTAGGAAAAAATGAGTAATCCTGCTCTAAAACCTCGCAAGAAGCCTCAATTCGCACATTTATACCCAACTCAGGGTACGTAGTTCGACTATTGTAGCCGCCAAACCCTTCTATTTACGTTTACCGTATGTACATCTAGCGGCAAAGGCAAAGCAGGCATGGGTTAACAAGGTCAAAGTACGCTCAAAATGGGCAAAAGAAAAACGAAAAGGCGTGGCAGTGGCAGACAAGCAGTGGCAGGCAACAAATGAAGACGAGGAAGGACGCGAACAAACAGCAACACCAGTCAGTGGTCCGTCAAGGAAGCGAAAAAGGTCGCTCGATGCAGAAGACGGACGGCAGCTCCGGGTCAACAAGCACCCAGCCAATTCACCTAGCACGCAGGCCGACGACAGAGAACGGAGAGAACGCGTTCGGGAGCTATCTAGAAAGGCATATGCACCAGAGTCGTTGCACACTTTCAAATCAAATACGTCACATCGACAAAGAGGAAGGGATGGCGCGCGTCCAACTGCCCCTGGTACAAAAGGAGGGCAGCCGAATATGAAGCTACGGATGAATGCACTCCTCGAAAAGATAAAGCTGAATGCTGGGGCTCCCTGATCGTGAGGTGTACACCTAGGTGCCATTCCCATCTATACTTGAGCCCAATTAACGCGTTCTCTTTTTGGGCAAAATGCAAGACTTCCCATAAATAACGTAGATTAATAGGATCCTTGAATCATCGAGCAATGTACTATAAGAGCAGCTATTTGACCTTTTCCAAGGGCCTGTTGAACCCACCCTTCCTGTAGGAGAGTTAATACTAAGCAGAGTCCCGATGGTGAGGCACAAACCTGTTCATGTACTGGCGCCACGTCCGCTGCTGGTTGATTTTGACGGCCCCCTCTTGGTTTCCTTCAACCGCTTGACCCTATAGAAGTGGCCGTTAATACACCAACAACACTGTGAACGATATCAGATTATCTCACCTTGGTACTACCAAACCCGGCAAATCCCATCATAGCCATCATATCCTCTTCTTTGATATCCTCAGCAACAACGGGATCTTTTGCATCTAGTACCATGGTCCCTTCTGACCGTGCCTCCTTCATGGGCAAGCCTTCATTGCGCTCTGAATCTCTTTCTGAATATACTTTCGTTGAGTAATAGGTCCAAATTGTGAAAATTAATATGTACATACCACGTGAATCACGTCGTCGGTCTCGCCTATCGTCCAGTTTTCGTTCTGCTCCATATCCGCG
>KN824329.1:143068-177374 GCA_000827415.1 Serendipita vermifera MAFF 305830
GTGAATAGGACGGCGACACGAGTGGCAAGCTTTGGCGTTGCGACACATAATATGGATACAATAATGACGGCAAAGGATGCAGTGAGTTTGATGGCCCATTGGGGAATACCGTCTGGGCTGGCATCCGCGGCGGTAGCGTGAAAGAAGAGCCGGTTAAGATACTCTCTAATGACAACAAGGTTGAGTACCGCAAAGTTTCGACCTAGTATGACAAGGGCAACTGACCCGAATATGAGAGCGATGATGGCGTTGGAGCCGGGTTTCAAGACGGAGATTGCAGTCCAAGAGAACAAATAGGATACAATGGGGTTATATGCATAGGCGAGGTAGGCTTGTGCGCCACCACTGTTTGTAAATAGTGTTCAGTTAGGCCGGCGTGTTTGCTCGGGTGACTATTTACACGTACCTTAGTGGTATTGCGGAGCCCAGCTCTGCAAAGGAACTGTTTGCAGCGTCTCAGGGAATGGAGTGCACGCGATGCCGAAAAGGAACTGACCTTGCCCCTGTCCATGCAAGGACACCGCTGACGATCCAAACGAGTAAACTGGCCCCTACAGATCCCGAGTCTGCTAACACGACACCTGGGGATGAGCTGAGGAGGAAAGCGTGTCCTTTTGTGAGCAACCAACCGACATTCTATCACACACACGGGGGTCGCTTACAAGATTCCAGAACCTATTTGATTTCCTACAACGAGTGCGACGCCTGATTTATAGAAATTGAGCAAGATGTAGGAACGGTTTGAGACATGAACATGCCGTTGACGAGGCCGATAGTTTTCTCTGCGACGGGTTCACCATCACGGGCGGCTTCACTGAGACTGATTGGGAGAAGTTCGCGTTGAAAGTCGAAGATGGAGGTTGTAGTGGCAATACTGAGCGTTCTTGGACGTGAGTGAGCTGGAGCGGTCGGAGTACGTGGTGCTCGTTGTGCGCCTTGTGACAATTCTAATGCTCGTAAAGAATTGGCTGAACCTGATGACGATGCTCTTGAACGCGGTGTCGAGGGCGAATGGCTCATTGCAGGCAGCTACTACAGTTTTGGGAGGGGTATCAGGTGGTGAGTCCTGAGTGCTAGTGTACAATTGTTTTCAAAAATGTTTCTAATATTCTTGAAGGCCTGGTATTCTCGCAACGGTGTTTATTATTTTATGCGGACTGTCGCACTGACCCCCCATCGGCCCGCGAGATCCGTTCGGTCCCTGTGGACGATGCCTTGGTATTTCTTCCTTTTTTTCCCATTTTGTGTAGATTACAATTCTTCTGTGGGTGTGATGCGTAGTTTGGGCCACTATCGGCGCCAGAGCCCCTCGCGGTAATCGCTTTCGGCGTAATTTATCACCAATCCGTGCCGTCGCCGCCGGGTAGTTTCGCTATAAGTAATTCTTTCTTCGGGAGAGCACGTTTGCGCATATATCAGACTCTTAATCCCCTCCACCATTCGGTTAGCGTAAAACCCCCCAAAAAACAACCTTGAACCCCCCCTTCCTCATCCTATTTCCCGATAGAACGTCGTTCATCAGTTCCCAATGTCGACGCTCGTCACTCCCAGTCCACTCCAGTCGATTACTGCTAACGGTGACCTCACCCATAATAATCAGCAGCAAACTCCTATTTTAAGCCCAACTGCTATCGACTATGCGTCAAAAGAGTCTTCCAATGTGCGTGTTTGTTTTCTTCAGGCCAATTGCCCTCTATCGCTGCGCGCCGCCCTCGTTTGCCGATCAATCTCTCGTCATCCTTTGGAGCACCCATCGCCTTTGTCTTCTTTTCGATATTATTCATCAAATTACTAATGTTTTTGTTTTTAGAAAAACAATCAGATTCCAAAGCCTCCCAACTCGCATGCTCCAACGCCACCCACGCTTTCGATTCAAGCCGCGTCGCCTTCTCCCGTAAACCCATCATCTCCATCACCTATTGCGACAACTCCCTCTCACAAATTCAGTTTACCGAGGCCAAGGCTTGGCTCTCGCCAAGGGAGCAATATGACTCTCGATCACCCGGGCAGTAGCTCACCGAGCATCATGGAAGGTGGAGATCAACATCATATTAAACACAAATCTAGTCACCATCTGGGTGCCATCCACGATCTCAAACGCTTTTTAAACCATCACTTGCCTCACAGTCATCAGCCCTCCCCCGTGCATACACCTTCGAAATCAGTCGAAGGCTCTGGCCAAAACACACCTGGAGACACCTCTGATAACAGTACCGAAGGTCGGCGTCGCTCCTCCTTCTTTGGCTCTACCTCGGCCTCCTCTCTCAATCAAGTCAGCGGCCCTCCCACTCCCAGTACCGAAAAACATCGGTCGGGCGGCCTCTTGGGCTTTACAAAGATTCACAAGGACAAGCACGGTAGCAGTACTCCCAACGGCTCTCACGCCTCCTCTATATCCACCGCCCATGAGAGTGGCTCCCATACTCCCTCGGCAAGCCATCATGGACATCATCATCGCCATAGTCATGATCACGGAAGCGGTAGTCACACCCCTCACCAAAGTCTCGAAGCAGCCACCCACGCGACAATGTCCAAAAAATACGGTAAATGGGGTAAAGTCCTCGGATCAGGCGCTGGCGGTACCGTTCGCCTCATCAAGGGCAAGTCAAAGGACGGCGGAACCATTTACGCCGTAAAAGAATTCCGCCAGAGAAAGCCCGGAGAGTCGGAACGGGAATATCACAAAAAGGTTACCGCGGAATTTTGCGTTGGCTCTACATTGAAGCATTCCAATATCATCGAAACCATTGAGATTGTTAGTGATCATGGTCATTTTTACGAGGTCAGTCCTTGCCTCTTTTTTTGGCTTCTCATGTGAATTGACACGCTCGCACGGCCCGCCTCTTTTTCAAGGTCATGGAATATGCCCCTTATGACCTATTCAGCGTCGTCATGTCGGGTCAAATGTCCCGACCAGAGATCTATTGTGTCCTCCGTCAAATCGTCGACGGTGTAGACTATTTACACGGCATGGGTTTGGCCCATCGTGATCTCAAGTTGGACAATTGTGTCATGACAAAGGAGAACGTCGTCAAACTCATCGATTTTGGCACTGCAACCGTCTTCCACTATCCTGGAAAGGCTCCGACAAAGGCTACGGGAATCGTTGGCTCCGACCCTTACTTGGCACCCGAAGTTCTCAGCGGTCAGCCGTATGATCCTCAGAAAGCGGATGTGTGGGGAATCGCCATGATCTTCCTCTGCATGACTTTGCGCCGCTTCCCTTGGAAAATCCCAGATCCGAAGACGGACATTAACTTCCGCAGCTTTGTCAATGTTCATCCCGACTTGAGTGTACGACCTACGCGCACGCAACCCCCTACCGCCGCAAATACCCCTCCTCGAGAGAACAGCGTCAGCACTTCAAGTGCTGCGGATTCCCATAGTGTCTCCAGTTCGTCTTTCACCTCGAGAGAGAACTCGATTGCCACATCCGTCGGTACGGGCTCTTTCAGCACTGATACCAATGTTACCACCCCTGTATCAACAATCGAGGAGCATAAGCCCTTTGCTGATCTTCCAGCACCATTTGAGCCCCAGCCATTGAAGGCCAGTGCATCCACGGCCACTCTGCCGGCATTCCTCGGAACTGCCCTCAGCAAGTCGGACAGCCCTCAAGATCTCGATCCATCTGTGGTCGAAATGGCTCGTCCTACGTTGACGACGGAATCGGCACCTGTATCCCCGGCAATAACTGGTGCAGCATTTGGAAACAACCCGTTTGGCACATTTGTTCCTGGAACCCCTGTCGTTATTCCTCCCTCAAATGAGACCGCCCAAACTCCCCGCAGACGACCACCAACATCTTCATTGTCGATGAGCGCGTTGCCGGTCACCGGAAAGAACGCACAATCTACGTCGCCAACTTCTCCCGCCTCCTCTTCCTTGTCCCCAGTAACCGCCGCCGCTGCAAATGGCACAAAGGCGTCACCTACATCACCCTCAAAAGCATCCCCTACATCACCCTCCAAACTATCTCCAACAACACCAAGCTCAACCACCACCCGCGCCACACGACACCGCGCCAACAGCGAAGCCGAGTTCCCCACTGAATCCATTTTCCGCCTGCTACCGCGTGAGACGCGTAGTGCACTGAAACGTATGATGCACGTCGAACCGTATGGACGTTGCACACTGTCCGACTTGCTTGTCGGTACCGGCAAGTCCAAGGGCCTTGTGTGCAAATGCGGCGGCGCCGTTTGTGGTGGCGACATGAACAAGAATCACTCTCCCTCTGCATTGGGCGAGGACGATTGCGGGCTCGTGGAGGAGGAAGATGATGGGGATGATTGGATCAAAGGCATTGTGCCTTGCTCCGTCGCGGGCTGCAAACCTGATCACACCCACGTCAAACCACAAGTGGAGGAAAAGAAGAAGTTTTTTTAAGATGACATGAGAGCGTTACTCGCCGCGTCGTCTCGACGGGACAGCGCGTCTTTTAAGTCCCATTTTTACCAGGTGGCAGATGTGTCCTCTTATTATACCTCGCCTGCCGAATCAGGGGCTCTTGCTCATCCGTATTCTTATTCTCAACCCTTCAACACACCTTTCTGCTTTCAACGGTGGATACTATTCGTTGTATTGCTCAAACCCTCGTCCCTCCTACAAATTTCTTTCTCCGCATATTATGCTCTCCACAACATTTCCGTGTGACGGGGATAATCATATGTACTCATTCTCTTCTTGAGATTCTCCCCTTGTTGCTACCATCCTCACATTATTCTAACCTGTGTATGGGAATACGGACTCTGGCCTGCGTTGTCTCGATTATTTTGGATTTGTAGATTCGGATGTACGAAGAATGAATGCGCTGTTCTCACTCCAGAGGACTTTTGTTTCAGATAAATAACGACGATGCATTTACGTGCAGAATAGTTATAACTCGTCATGAGTTTCTAGCTGGTCGTCATCTTCGCCGTCGTCCTGGCCAAGAGCGCGTGCATCGTATCCAGCATCCCGGAGGATCTTCATCAACCGTGCAGCATCTTCTCCACCAGCCAACTCGATTTCCATCACTTCGACATCGTCATCCTCTTCTGGTTGATCGACCTTGCCATCGTTTCCGAGAAACTTTTCTATCTTGATCTCTCCGTCCTCGTCCACACTCACCGCGACAAACCTCTGTTCTAGCTTCTTCTCCGCAGACCCATCACCACCGCCGGTCGTTTTACCGTCCGACGCGCCACGAGCGTCTCGCTCGGCTCTTTTGGGTTCTGTTTGGCGACCTAGAAGAGCGTCAAGAGCAGCTTTGAGGAGTTGCGAGTGGGCATCATTGTCATGTTTTCCAGGAGACTGCTTTTTGTCATCCCCGGTGGCTGTTGGTCGAGGGGCGGGTAAAGGTTTTGGTTCGCGTCGTTGAAACGGAAGAGGTGATTCTGGCAGAGTGGGGTCTGTGCCCTCGAGAGTATTGACGACCTTTCGACAGCGCAGGGGTGTGTCTCGGAGATCCTCCCTCGGCGATTTAAATCCAGGCTGGCCACATAAACGTGGGGTATGGATGACGAGCACGTATTGACAGGTTTTTGTCTCTTTGATGAAGAATATAGAATCAGTCGTCGTCATCGAGCAGTGAAACTGTTAGTCTACGTCAGAACGGGTGCCCCCTTCAAAGTGGCTACGGAGACGTCACTCGCCTGGATCTCTGTCTCTCGCTTCCTGCCAGTTTTGTCACACACGGTTCCATCACCCCAATGAAGGGTGAGATAACGATGACCGGCACCACGTGCCAGTTCGAGTCGATTGGCAAGGGCGGCTTGTTCAGGAACCGAAATGTGACCATCTGCGTCTTCGTCGTGATGGACAGTCGAGGGCGCATGGCCAAGTGTATACGAAGGTTCGTTCGGGTCTTCAAGCGGTGGATTTATAAGACCTGTAATTGCCATTGGGCGTGGGACTCTAGGTATGGATAGCCGGTGACATACCTATTGGAAGCTGCGGGTCTTTCTCCCGGAACTGACGGACATGTTGACCATGACAGTATGCATAACTGAACCAACCTTGAAGTCCCCAATATAATTCGTCAGATGACAGGAGCGGATTGGATTAAATATCAAAATTATAATACCTTGTCGATGCTTTCGACGCCAATCGAAAGAGCGTGTCAATAGAATGGACGATAATAAATTAGGGATTACTCACGTATAAGCATGTTCCCTCGAGGGGTTGCAGGAGCTCCCATGTCTCAATCGGCTGCGGTGTGTGTTGGGCGTCTTCTGGTGCAGCGACAACCGCTGGAGGTGGGACCATGAGACACAGATAATCTGCAGATCCCAGGCGCAATTTCTCCAGAGTTGGGGGCTGTTTGGAGGCTGGAGGCTGGTTGCCCTGCGTCGCGGTTGCCAGCTCATCCTCCGGACCGCTGGCAATGCCCTTTACATCTGTGCGAGTAACAATAGGGACCTTGTGTAGACCTAGAAATTCCTGTTCGTCGATGAGACCTTCTTGAAGCCATCGCTGTGCGGTGACATTCAAGACTGGGTGGCCGTTGAGAAACTGAATCTTGTATTTAGGAAACGCATAAAGGTCCTCTGGCAAGGTACTCGATCTTAATGCCAGGGATTCCGAGCTCAACAAGACAAGCGCTATGAGGGCGAGTGGTAACATGTGTTATTTTTATTTATTGTCTTATTATTTATCTCCCCCGTATTCAAACCTTCCGGCGGTGGAATTTTTTGAGAGGCCGTTTTAGGGGAAGAGGGGGAGGGATCCATCTACGATGGCGGAAAAATCGAGCAAAAATTTCCAAATTGGGAGAAATAAGTCGGGTGCCCAAACAAGCCAGCGGAATCTCCTTTCAGAGCTTCCGAAGCCACGCCACTGGGCCCTATTCAAGAAGGCTAGAGTACTGGCAGTACAAGTCCGCCGAGTACGCAGAGCAGCAAAGTTGGAGACGAGGATGGATGATGGTAACCATTAGCTCCTCTCGGAATTTTGGAGGGATTTACAAGAATTAACTGGGAATTATGGACGGCGCCCTTGATGAAGGGGGAGCAACCAATGATAACGGTGAAATCAAAGAAAAAAAAAACTCGACGAAATAAAATCAGGAATTTGAGTTGGAAGAATTCAAACTGAAATATTTCCTCTATTTATTCAGCGGAAGAATAAATTTGGGAGAGAGTATTTTTTTTCTCATTATAGAAAAAATACAAAATCAATAAAAATAAAAAAAGGGAAACGAAAAAAAGATCTCGGCCGCGAAAACCCAAAAAAATTATATAAATAATTTCGCGACGGAATAATTTTTGGACCATAAATACCGTCCCGAGAAAGTGATCAATTTCGACCTCGTAACTTGACCCCCGCCACCAGCCTCGACTACCCCCTTCGAGCGCAAATGGCGACGACTTTGACAAAGAGATCTAGGGAGTCCGACGACGAAGATGATGCTCATGACCAGCTCGTAGACCCTGCCCGTTAGTCCTTCAACATTCCCGGTTCTTCTCACCCTATCACCGTCAACCCCGTACTGACATTCTCGACTCCCATGTACATTTACGCTCACCTATTAACCAAATCCTCCCATCATTCGCTCTCTCTCAGTTGTCGGTGAAGCTCCAAAACGCAAGCGCGGACGTCCTCCGGGCTCTGGAAAGAAGAAGGAAGGTGAAATTGGCGATGTGATAATCACCGGCCAGGAGTCCTATACCGGAGAAGGTCTTATTGCTACTGGTGAACCAGCTCCTGCCCCAGTCAAACGAGGGAGAGGCCGGCCCAAAAAGGTATGTTGTGCCACATTACATCATGTCGGGGCAAGACATCCTCAGCTCTCGACCAGATTAAGACTCCGGAAGAACTTGCTGCTGAAGAGGCAAAGAAGAATCGTCCACCTGCGAAACGTGGAAGGCCACGCAAGAAGCCCAAGACTGACGAGGAACTCACGATTCCGGTCGATGTACCTCCAGTGGTCTGATTGATGGAGTTGCCACCTCGACATTATGGCTAATGTAGCGATGACTATCTGCATAACGTCCCAAAAACGTTTGGCATGTAGTCTCAGTTTGCGAGCGTCGTCAAGTCTTCACTTGCCGGCTCTCGTCTATCATTTCGCCCAAATGGACTCTGTACATATCTTCCACGAAACAGTAAAGATCCTCTACAAAGCCTGTTTCTTCGACTCGCTATTCACCCTCCTTCTGCCCACCCATTGACCGTGTCATTGCTCGTTTATTCTCGGTTTCGATCCTTCTCCCGGGGAGTGATACAGCTTGTATTCAATCCAACCCAAATACATGCTTCCTTTGCATTTCTTTTGTATCATGGCAGCCCCTTGGCATTCGTTTGCATGCTCAAGTTTTCAGCCACTTGAGCGTTGCTACCGTGCTCACGTATGCAGTCGCTAGCAATCCACTCCATACAGCCACATCGAGCAAGCGATTCTGTCGCTCGGCTTTGCGTCGTACTTCGGCGTAACTGATATCGGGCCGGAATGTAACCATCGTATAGAGCGCCAACCAACCACTAGGCGCCCTGCTAAAGGTTGTACTGGTTAGCTGGGAGATTAGCGTCTGGAAGGGTATGAATCTGGTCCCATACGAAAGGAGTCCATCCACCATTTTTCTCAGACGATACAACGGGGTGGTTACGGAATGCCGCATTTCCTCACTGCCGTGGCGAGTCAATACCAACTTAAACAACTTTTCACCCCTTTGGACTCACTAATTTGCCATAGCAAGGTCACATATTGCGATTAGGTCGTCATGACGCGTTTCAGTGTATTCTTGTAGTGCATTGGCCAGTCTCCCGTCTATTTCTCCGCCGGAGATGGAGTGTACAGGGTCAACTTCGTTCTTCCTGAGGAGCACATCAAGAACGCGGACGTCCTCTAGACCGCAATTCAACCCTTGTCCGTAAAAAGGAACCATTGCATGAGCAGCGTCGCCGAGAATGATCACCCTATCTTTGTAATGATACGGATGAGCCTTGGAATCATTTAGACACCTTATTGACGAATTAGAAAATTCAATTTATCTTACTTTGATGTGAATGAGTGGACTGCGAGGGTTATGCAAGAAATCCTGCTTTAGGCGAGCCTCGCCGATGATTTCCGTTGCATCAGGAAATTGTAGACGAAACCATGAAACGAATTCATCTGGGCTTTTCAACTTTGAAAACTCTGAAGTTGGTGCAAACAGGGTTGAAGTAAAACTTTTATCCTACTAGATTGATGAGCATTTGGGTAAGCCTGTGATCGAGCTTGCTTGCCTGATTAGGAAGTGCTATGAGCATAAAGGAGTGACGTGGCCAGATATGAAGATGCCCCGGATCCAGCTGAAATTGCTCATTCCCGTTTTCATCCACTCGGGCCGGGACTCTCAGCTCGATGTATTCGTGGGGGATATATTCTTGCTGATAGTCCATACTTGCGAGGACATGAGGTGGTTTCTCTCTAGAAGGACTATAATAAACACTCACCGGGTCACACGCATCAGTTGACTGCGTACAGTCGAGTAAGAGCCATCGGCCCCAACACAAAAATCAAAAGGAACGCCAATAGTTGTACCATCTGTCTTCTTATTGAAGGTCAGAACCTTTTTATTGAAGTCTGCTGCGACGAGTTTGTGGTCAAAATGGACCTCGATCGACGCCGCCGTAAGTTCATTGAGCATGTCTTCGTTTAGAAGGGCACGGTCAATCGAGTTGATGCACTGAAGACCTTAAGTTTAGAATAGATTCAAGACGCTTGATAAAAACAGCGCGCCTGGCCGTTAAGGTCGTAAAGCTGGCTTTCTGCTGCGCCGTTCGTCGTATGGATCATCCTTCCGCGCATAGGTATAACTGTTTTCATGAAACGTTTGGAAATAAGCGGGTCCACAGCATGTAACGCGGCAATGCCCCTGGAAGAAATCGCGAGATTAATGGACCTCTGTAGTGACTGGGACTTGTTTTCCGGCAATCTAATATCTGATTGCGTTTGTCAGATGATGAATCCGGTTTAAAGACATGTAAATACCTGCTCTTGCATCATATACGGCTACGGACCACCCTGCTTTCGATAAAGCAAGAGCGGTGAGACATCCGACGGGACCACTGCCAACTATAACAGCCTTCCGGACCATAAACGTTGTTAATAATAGCCTCTCCTAAAATCTGACTTTGGTAATTTATTGATGAGTAATGGGCAATGCTGACTTGGCTGGGATCGCCTTTCGACCTCCACACGTTACCAGTCATGAACTCTCGACTCGAAAATACCCGTGAAGAGTTTGTATTCCCTCTCAATCGCGATGTTGGAGCAACTATGGTCTCCACAGACGGTAAGCACATACTAATAAAGATTGATCACATATTCACTGATATATCTCCAAGCCGCTAAACCATGCGTCTACTTGTGTGGAAACTCCCTTGGTTTATTGTCCAAGCGATCAAAGACACTGGTCATGGAGGAGCTAGATATTTGGGGTCGTCGGTATGATAAGGAATGATTCTGACTGCGCCATTCCTGACAACGAGCCAGGGCCGTCGAGGGACATTTTGATCACCCTTATGACCGACATTGGAAAGATATTACCGATCACGTCAATCCCGCTCTCGCCACTCTTGTTGGTTAGCCGTCGCCACCGTGGGCAGCCTCATTGATATTCACGTTCACGTTACGTTGCAGGCGCGAATGTCGAAGAAGTGGCCTGCATGGGTACTCTTACCGCAAACCTCCACCTTATGATGAATGCGTTTTACAAGCCCACTCCCGAGCGGTTCAAGATCTTGTGCGAAGCAAGGGCTTTTCCCTCTGATCAGGTTCGTACCGACACTTAGTGAAAGGAGCCATTACGACTTTTTGGCAGTATGCATTTGCTTCACAGGCTCAGGCTCATGGGTTCGCTCCCGAGGATGCAATAATAGAAATATCACCCCGACAGGGAGAATTCTACCTTCGTGAATCCGATATCCTCGATACAATTACCAAAGAAGGAGATTCCATCGCTTTGATTCTGTTCAGCGGTGTCCAATATTACACTGGACAATGGTTTCCTATGCAATCCATTACGGCTGCCGGACATACGAAGGCGAGTCATGCGGTACGTTTCGCTGTCGAGTTAATGTATGAGACAGGGAGCGATCGTAGGGTGGGATTTGGCGCATGCCGTTGGCAACGTCCCGCTCGGCCTACATGATTGGAATGTCGACTTTGCTGTTTGGTGTTCTTACAAATATCTAAATTCCGGTCCTGGTGGCATTGCTGGGATTTTCGTTCACGATAAGTGGCATTCTTCCCTATTGCCAAAGTACCCACAACCAGCATTCTTCGGGAGTCCAGTAGCTGAGTTTGATACAGGCAAGCGGGCTGGTGGGGACACGACCCCAAGACTAGGTTCGACATGCCTCGCCAGTTCTCGCCTATTCGTGGTGCGCAAGGATTTCAGCAGTCCAACCCATCGGTGCTGGCCACAGTGTCCTTGTTGGGAAGCCTGCAGGTATTTCAAAGTGCTGGGGGGATTCAAGCACTACGTACGCGCTCCATCAATTTGACGGGAACGCTCGAGAAACATCTACGGCTCTCAAGGTTTTATATTCCTCCTGCGGCAAGCCATGATTCCGCGAAGCATGGTTTTACCATAATCACCCCAGAAGAATCGAGTTGCAGAGGCGCGCAACTCTCTCTTCTGTTCCTCCCGACGGGGTCAGGACTGATGCAAAGGATCATCAAATATCTAAAGCTTAATGGAGTGATAGGAGACGAGAGGAACCCAGACGTGATAAGACTGACACCTGCTCCGCTGTACAATACAGAGGAGGAGTGCCTCAGAGCTGTGGAGGTACTGAACAAGGGACTAGAAGAAGAGATAGAGAAAACGTCGTGATTCTGGGTTATATCATGCTATGAACCAAAGTAACAAATTCCGGAGTGGACAATACGTCGTCATGCTCGGCGACTAAGAGCGTAAATTCTTTCCGAATCCTGCTTGAATGCGGGTCAAGAATCGCATATTCTGATTGAAGGTGACGAAACATTGCGTCTGCCTGTGGCATGTCTACCAACGTGTCTCCGGATGAATGTACGACCAGCCATTGGATCGACGCAGCCCTTGCACTGTATTTGTTGACCGAGAACGGCGAGTAGGAAGACATTGTACCAAATGCGCCTTGTATGAAGTCTCTGTAATCTGGAAATGTCCCAACAAGTAGATCTAGGTCATAAATTCCCTCTGCCAGGACAACCCCTTTCACAGACTCGTACACCTCCTGAGCCAAATGACCTTCCAAAGCAAGTCCATCGACTGGGGGCGGCACAAGAAGCAATGAGGATATCATGTGGGCTCCGCACGAATGACCAATCAAGAGCAGCTGATCCCCGTTAGTGCCCGGTGGTAGATAGTCGGACCGTCTTATTTCGGATAAAGCAAGAGCTATATCCTGGGCGTGTGTGGGATGCCTGACGTTCTCTTGGATAGAAACATCCTGCACAACGCGGGGAGATAATCGATAATTTGGAACGGCAACCGACAAGCCGGTGGCTGCAACAAGAGCCTTAGCCAACTCCTGATGCTCGAGTTTGTCTCCACTGCTAAGGGCTAGAATTACACAACAAGAACATATGGTTGCACATACCTTCTCCAGGCCCCTCCATGAACAAAAACAATAAGGCCGGCCGGCTTTCCAACCCGCGGTGAAGCAGGATAGAGATCCCAAGTTTGTTTTGGGTCTGTGCCATATGGGATATCTTGTTGGTTCTGCATTCAACGTGATGGTGTGCCGACCCAATATGGTGGAAAGCAGGTGAACGTGATGAATAATCTTCGTCTTTGACCGTACCAGAGTGTGAAAATGGCCACTGAACCAGAGTGTATTACCTGCGCACTCATTGGAGGGGGCGTTTTTACCGGTACTGGCGCATATGCTTTATGGTCCTGCCGTCCTAGAGCTGTTGGAAGCCCATTGGGAAAAGCGTTTGTTGGTCTGATGGGCAGCGGTAAGTTTGCACTTGAAGGTCGAAGACTCCACTAAAACGCGTATTTCGCTAGCATTGCTCTTTGCTGGTGTCAATCGCTTGTTATTACTTCGGTCTCCTAGTCGGAATTCGCATCACCGTCAAACCCCAACCATTCAATAAATAGTACATGATCGAGCATCTGAACATTTGTGGCTTGCAATTATTATGGTGTCATGATCGATTTCATAGTCGTACATGCATTGCCCTACTCTTCTTCGTCTGAATCATCAGAGTCCTCGTCCTCCTCTTCTTCCTCCTCTTCGTCGTCGCTCTCCTTTGCCGTATTACCGCCTGTAGGTGGTCCTTGTACTTTTGGTGTCACAGGGGCGGTTGCTTTATCTGGCTCGCCTTCACTTTCGTCTTCATCGTCTTCGTCGCCGGTTTCCTCGGAAGTAGTATCATCATCACTGCCTTGAGCCAATGCAGCGAGCATCGATTGACCGATCCTCCATAACTTATTCATATTCGAGCCTTCAGCACCTCGAGACTCGGGTAGGGCATGCCATTTTTTGATAATGTCCTCGTCGACCATCTCTTCTAGGAACCAGATTGACACCACACTGCCAAATGTGGGCAAGTATTCCGTTTCGGAGCATAAGATCTGTTTGGACTTGAGATGAACACATTTTGGTGATTGGATCTTTGACGCACTTGGAGTCTCTGCAAAGCCATTTGCATTTCCCCTTGACACAAGGTTGTAATCAGGCCGCCCCATTTCCCAAAGACCTCCTGTGCCGATTCCTTCTGCTTCGTGCTATTCCCCGCGATGATTGGCATTTGCTTGAGGAAGAAAGCGACGACCATTATTCTGACCCTGCCCATGTCGGCATTGTTGGCCATGCGCAATGTCTTCAACTCCAGGGCTATGTCGTCCACCCTTATATTCTCGTCCACCCCTCTTTTGATAGTCTGAAACGCCTCGCGCCCAAACTCGTCTTTCCAATGCAAGGAGACCCATGGGTCAGACGACGGTACATCGCCCTTTAGATCTGCACCGCCGACGGAGACGTCGTCATCTGTATCCCCTTCAGTACCCGAGCTTTCATCTTCAGTGTCCGACTCCGAAGCATCGCTGCCTGTGCCACCTATTGCCACCTGAGTAAAATATTCGTTTCACGTACATTCTCCCAAACGCACCGAGCCTCAAATATCGAAGATTGGCGCCACTTTCAAACGGATCACCAACGTCGTCCGAATCCGAGTTTTCATCAGGCTCAGCACCTCCATCGAGCGAGGATAAGTTACCTGCAAAATTTTGGGTTCAAAAGCAATTCACACATAACAGGAAACATGGAAACACTCACTGCCTGGGTTATTCTCACCGCCAACTGCCACCCGACTAAACTCGGCGATTCGTGAGTGAGCTCGCAAGGTCACACCTTCGCCAATAAGACACCCCTTCTCTATTACCACTCCAGATTCAAGGGTTACTCCGGCTCCTAGAATGCTCTCCTTTACTATACACCCTGTGCCCACCACGACATTGTTCCATAGGTAGCTATTTCGAATCATGGCTCCTCCACTAATTGTGCAGTTTTCTCCCAATATAGAACTTTCCACTCTCGCCGTGTCATTAAGTCTGGATCCAGGTCCAATCAGGGTATTGCTACCGATCTTGCAGTTCCTAAAAAAAAAAAAGTGATTAACGGCGCCGGCGTATCATCTTAGCCAAGCGCACCGTGACAGCATCACCTTATCCCTCGCCAGATATCGATTCCCGGGAAGATGTTCGTACTGGTGCCCACCTGGGTGATTATCGTCTGGTACCAAAGGGAAACACCAGCGGCCTATGATGTCACGGCTAAACGCAACTCGAACGTCAAAAACTACGATCATCTACAACCTGGTTATAGAGAATACTGACCTGATCGCAGCATAAGTCCTAGGGTCGCGGACTCTTGCTGCGTATCCGTTGCCGGCGAAATGACAATAGATCTTCTTATCCAATAATTCTGACGTGAGGACCTCGCTCATAAAGTCTCGCCTCAGGTCATTCGAATGAAAAATATCTTGAAAGAGAAGGGGAACCTGTCGATAGTCTCCCATTTAGCGAGAACATCAGCACCTGCTATTAGAGCCACGTACGTCGGCAGAGCAAACGTCGATACCACAGTCGATTAGGTCGTATCTAATCTCCAAGTCCCGACCCTTCAGGAGGGTTTTGGGTATCGTTGCCTTTGTTAGCGATGGAACGGCAGTAACCCCTTCGTAGTGGAGACACTCGTTTGATTCTGGATCAAGAGTGAAAATCGAGGTTTCGCCTTTAGGTCTGTTTGCGGTTAATCGTGACTAGTGCCCAAAGTCTCGAGAGAGCTCACCGCGTGCGGTGACCGACGGTCGCTTCTTTGACCAGGACAGTCATAATAACTTCTTTGTCCACTTTTCGCCTCTCCTTGTGGATCTTTACCATTTCGTCGATGCGCACGTTACATACCATATCTCCTGAGACGAGCACAAAATCTCCGGTGATGATCTGTTGAGCATCAACTTGACGAATTGCGTCTCCGAATGACTTGACGGTAGAGGGTAGAAACTTTGCGTGTATCTTGAGTGGAGACGTTGGTAAAGACCATTTCGATCTTCTGAAAGAGGAGCTATTGAGGAGTTCTATACGGAAATGAGGGTGAAGCTTGACATACTGTATCGCCTGCTGGATCGATTCAAAGTGAGATTGGCACATTACAAAGACTTCGTGGACGCCAGCGACGGCGAGACTTTCAAAGGTCCAGTCAAGCAAAGGGGCATTGCACATCGGAAGTAGACACTATTCCAAGGTCCCAAGAGTGCAAGATGTAAAGCAACCAAGATTATACAGTGAATAAGTAGCGTGAGGACGCGTAAATTACGCCCTACCCGTGGTTGGTTTGCAGTGAGTGGCTGGAAGCGTTGGTTGAAGGACTCGGCGATCACGACGGCCTGCAGAACCTCATCCGTCTCCACGCCTGCATCTTTAACTGTTGATTTTGGAGGCATCAATGCAAGCCGGAAAGAAAAAGCAAAGATCAAAAGGAGTGAATGAGGGATCGAGTCACGTCTAATGGTGTGGATCGCTCAGGGTCGACGACTAAATCCGCATTTGAAGGGATATCACAAAAACAAAAGCTTGACATAGAGTGCTATAAGAACAGGCACTACATGCATGGATAAGAACCTAGGTAAACATGCGGGGAGGAATGGGAACATCGAATGCAACTACCACAAACCACTTCGCCGTTTGCGAGTGTCATTGGTTAGGACATGCGACTATTAGCGAGAAGGGGTAAAGGGGAGAGAGGAGAAGGGTGAACAAGGTCATAACCGACGTGGAACTGTTTGGACCGAAACAAAAGAGGTTCGGCGAGAGAAAAGGAGGTGGAGTTTTAGAGGCGTTGGTGGGGCGTTAACGATCTAGACCAAGAGCTGCCGTTTTAAGCGGCTGCTGCGACAGGAGCAGGCTTAGCCTAACAAGAGAGGGTTAGATCTCATAGGATGACAGTAGGATGCCGAAAGCTCACCTCCTCCTTGACCTCCTCGACGGCGAGGGGGGCGACTGGGGCAGGTTCGTCAAGCTTTGGTGCCTCCTCGGTCACTGCGGCCGGTTCTTCCTTCCTAGATAACGGAACCGGTTAGTGAGACCACAGCGGGAAGGGAGAAGAATACAAACTTGGCATCTTTGGACTTGGGGGAGAAAAGACCGGTGATCCTGGTAGAGAGGCGACGAGAAACCTTCTCCTTCTTCTTTGCCTCCTCAGTGGCGGGGGCAGTAGTTTCGGTGGTCGCAGCCGGCTCCTCAGTGGCAGCGGCAGGAGTCACCTCAGGGACCTCGGTCTCCTTGACGGGTTCGGCGACAGGAGCAGGAGTCTTTTATTTACGGAAATCAGTTTTTGAAAATCGCGTTTGGGAGGGATCAGCAAGCTTACCTCCTCGGTGGCAGCGGCGGCGGCGGGTTCGGCAACTGGTGCAGTCTCCTCCTTGGGCGCCTCTTCAGCAGCGGCTTCCTTGGGCGTCTGATAGAAATGATGGACGGTCAGGGGATTTGACGACGCGATAACGATAAGTGCTTACCTCCTCGACCTTTTCCTTTGGAGTCTTGGCCTTCTTGGGCGACTTTGGAGACTTGCCAAAGATCTTTGCCAACAGACCGGTCTTCTTCTTCGCGGCCGGTTCCTCAGCGGTCTAGAGGGACGGAGTGAGTTGGGAGCTCGGTTATCGTACGATGGTTGCCAGGAAAGAAAAAAAAAATCCTACAAACCTTTGTCTCCTCGGTAGCAGCAGTAGTGCTGGCTTCTTCAGCCGCGGGAGCAGTGGAAGCTTCGGCCTCCTAGGGGGCGAGAAGATATGAGAAACCCGCGCGCGCGGAGGACTAGATACAAGAAGGAAAGCTTACCGCGACTTTAGGGGTCTCCTCCTGTTTAGAACAAGGATCAGTAGGATGCAAAGTGAAAGGCGTGCGACGTGACTCACGACTTTGGGCGCCTCCTCAACTGGGGCAGCGGGGGCAGCAACAACAGCAGCCTCGGTAGGAGCATCCGCAATGGGAGCGACGGCCTCGACGGGCTTTTGTTCAACAGCGTCAGACATTATAAAAGTGTTTGCTAGATTGGGGGCGTGAGCACAGGGCAATCAATCTAGCTAGCGAGAACGGGGGGACTGGGGAGGGAAGGGGACTGACTGTTGGTGAAGGTGAGAAGAGATTAAGACTGGGGAGGAATAAGAGGTGGATGAGAAAGATGTGGTAGGAGTCCAAGCTTGGGTCCGCTCCTTTGATGGCGTCTCAACTCGACGTTTTTTTATCTGGCCTCTTTCGCGTTTGACCCTGTATGCTTCTTATACCACCCGTCACCTTTTTGTCCCTCGTATCATGTTTTCTTTCAATTTTTTTAATTTGCAAATCCCAAGCTGATGGCAACAGCGGCCGCTGATTGGATTCTTCTCACAAGGGAGTCCAGTGCCCCGAGAGTTGGAATCAATGGCGGTCACGCGGGCATCTCTTCAAAAGATCCCAATAGCCATCGATCACCTCACTATGTCGTTATCTATTGATTATATAATTTAACCATTTCTTTTTCTGAAGAAGTAAGAAGAAAAAAACAAAGAACAAAGGACCAATAGAAAAAGGCAAAGGCCCCTTGTACGTCATGGCGCGCCGCCGATACTTTTGTCTTCTCTCGTTCGCCGCACAGTTTCCGCCGCAGCTTGGACCCCTCCTCTACTACGACCATGTTACGATTTTTAAACGTTATAATCTTCCTTGCGGCCTTTTTGCTCTTGCTCCTCGTTTCCGTCTCCCTCCCTATCACGAAATCAATCACCTATTTCACTCTCACCGCCGGCTTTGACGCCGGTGCAATTAGCTCTGGCGTCTCTGGAGGCGTATCGTTCGGAAATTGGGGTTGGTGCACAACCCCACTCGTCGTCGAGTGAGTTTTCTTTTTTGACCATATCGCCTTGTTCTGACCTCACCGACCCAGGGTCTTCGGAATTGACCGCACAGAGCCAGGAGAATGTAGCGAGGCGAAGATTGGTTGGACGATCGACCAACGCCTGGTAGATCTTTTGTAAGTCGTCCCTTTGTCTTGTCAAGCCCCCAAGCACTCAAATATGCCTCCAGACACCTTGAAGGTTTACAAGATGCCGTGAATAGTGGTCTCACTTTGGCGTTGGTTTTGAACCCCATTGCCTGCGGCATCACTTTCCTCACTCTCCTCTTTGTCCTCTGGTTTGCATGGAGACAAACCAGGCTGTCAGCCATCATTGGCGTCTGTGTAGGAGTCGTTGCGGCTATTCTGACCACGATTGCCTTTGTCATCGACATTGTGGTCATGACGCTGGTCAAAAAGAATGTCGAAAACGTCTCCTCAAACTTTCACGTTACTTATGGCCAGACGACCTGGATGACCCTGGTAGCTATGATCCTCACCTGGATTGGGATCATCCTGTTTTGCATCGCCGGTTTCCGCGGAAGGCGCGTCAGGTTAGTTTCTTCGCGTACCTCTTCAAACCATCCACTAATCGGGGCCTACTAGACGCAAAGAAGAAACATACTAAACGACATTTAATGCTCATGGACACGACCGAGTTTTGCACTTCTCCAATTTACTGTAGCACCCATCCCTCATATTATTAAAACTCTACTCCATACCCAATACACGGACCATGCCGTTCTTCTCTCAGCCTACTCTCAGTCCAAGAAGAAGGCCGGCCAGGAAAGACGCCCTGGGCTGAAAATCGGCCATTACAAAGTTGAACATCCAGGTAAAAAAGGATTGTATCGTAGGTGGGCGCGACTGTCCATCCACAGTGGTCGTGTAAAACGTTTGCTTGAACCGGTTTTCAGCTGAACCCCAGTCGACCCGTAACCATGACAGCGAGTTGAAATACTGAGAATGAATATTTGTTCAAAATCTGTCTCGTGACCGTCTCTCGGGTACACTCACCTGCAGGACAACAAACAGACCCCCTAATATGAATGCTGCGGCTTTGAGTCCTTTCTTGACGAAAATGCCAGTACATATGCCGCATACAGTGCCAAACGTGAGTTCGTACGGGTTTGCAAACCCTTTCGGTGCTGGCAAAGGTTGGTCAGGATCATAAGCTCCTGGAGGTACATTTGATGTATGGGCGGCTTGATTCGCGCTCGCAGGAGCAGAAGGTGGAGGTGAAGGTGAAGCTATGTAGCTCGTATAAGTAGAGAAACACGAATTATTCTACCTGAAAACGTACGTTCACTGAGAATTCGACTTCCGCCGTGGGCGTGCGCTGCAATCACGCCGAGTCCAAGGCCCAAACCGACCGAACCCACTACTCTGAATCCACGAGATGCAGAGCTACTATGGTGATATTCCTGATAAAACGGTGCTCTGTGTGTGATGATATCACGCGGCGTTCCTTGCATGACGTGAATACGGCGAACGGGCTTTATGGGGCCATTCGTGCATCTACAGGCAGCTCTTCGAAATGGTCTCGCAAAATGACCGAGATTTGAGTGTCTCATTGTAGGTAGTGGCCAATTCATTCTCGGTCGAATTGAAGGTTTGCGGTTCGAGTCCAACCTAGCTTTCGTCTTGAACCAATTGGGACGAACATCCCCAAGGTCCTTAAACTTTATGGGAAGACGTGCAAAAAATAAACAAGGTCCTCCTCAGCCGTTTGTCGGCCTTAGGGACGCTACGGCCAAGCATTCTGGTAATGCCACCGTACAAAAAACTGGCAAAGCTAGTGCGGCAAAGCGAAAACTCGGAGCGTTGGATGATACAGAGTCTATTACCAAAGGTCGTGCAAAGAAATTCAAGCACGAGCAACCGCAGAAGAAAAACCAGTCGGGATCTGGTATTACCCATGAAAATGAAAACGAAGACAGTAGCGACTCAGAATCGGAACACAATGCCCTAGACAAAGAATTCAAAGCCACACCGCTTCACTCCTCGAAAAAGTGAGTGCGCGCCACCATCGTTTCTTACTTCTGATCGTTTCTTCAGGGATCTCTTCGAAGCAGAGAGCTCAGAAGGGTCGAGTAGTCATTCTGAAGATTTAACAGACCAGTTTGTTTCTCCCATCTCCTATCTGACGATGATATTGACATAACAAACCACCATTCAGAGAAAACCAATTTAATCACGTAGGCTTCTATCAGCACTGTATATCACGCACTCATCTGTATCTAGGGTCATAAAGTGCAGACTCTAGATCTGTCCGACTCAGAAGACCAGGCATCCCACGATGATGACATTCAAAACGAAACCCTATCTGAAAGTTCAGGATCAGAAGACGATATTGTTACAGCTCGTAATATGGAAAAACGCTCGGGAGCTCTCGATCGACAAGCACGCAGAGAACAGGAGGAAGACTTTGAAGAAACGATGCAATCTATGCAAAAGGACCAAGAAGGTTCAGAAATGATGGATGTCGACGTCGATATAGAAGGTTTTAGGCTCCCAACGGCCGCAGAACGAGAGGAAGAATCTCGAAATGGTGGTACAGACCTGGCGACAATTCAGCGCAGGATAAGAGGTTGTACCCGAGTCCTGAATCGGTTCTCCAAACTTGCCGAACCAGGCCGGTGAGCCTTCATCCTGTCTCCCTTTCGCATCTGCTAAGCAAAATTAGTTCTCGGTCGGAATACGTTTCTCAGATCATTGCCGACATTGCTTATAACTACGGTTACAACGAATTCCTTACCGAGCGCCTCTTCCAACTGTTCAACGTCAACGAGGTAAGCCCACCGATTACCAGGGTCTGTGAATTTCTGACCCGTGTCCCTTCGCACGCAAGGCCATCGAGTTCTTCGAGGCCAATGAAACTCCCCGACCTGTCACAATACGTGCGAATACTCTGCGTACGAGGCGACGAGACCTGGCACAGGCTTTGGTGAATAGAGGAGTGAATCTTGAGCCTATAGGGAAATGGTCCAAAGAAGGCCTGCAGGTATTCGAAAGCTCAGTTCCAATCGGCGCCACCCCAGAATACCTCGCCGGACATTACATGCTTCAGGCTGCTTCTTCCTTTTTGCCCGTCATCGCGCTTGATCCGAAACCAAACGAACGAATACTTGACATGGCATCCGCACCTGGTGGCAAAACCACTTATATTTCTGCTATGATGCAGAATACCGGTGTGGTGTTTGCTAACGATGCCACAAAGGCGAGAACAAAAAGTCTGTCTGCAAACGTGCACAGACTAGGGTGCAAAAATGTAATAGTTTGCAACTATGATGGGAGAGAATTCCCCAAGGTATTGGGTGGGTTTGATAGAGTGCTTTTGGATGCACCCTGCAGTGGGACAGGCGTCATTAGCAAAGACCCTAGCGTCAAAATAAACAAGGTACGGGCAACTATAATTGTACCTCTCTTGGCTTCAACTAATCTTCAAAACGCCTAGTCTGAACGTGACTTTACACTCCTTTCGCACCTGCAAAAGCAACTCATCCTCTGTGCAATCGACTCGGTGGATCCCAAAAAGGCATCAGTGGTCGTATACTCTACATGTTCCGTCATGCCGGAAGAGAACGAGGCTGTAGTAGCGTATGCTCTACGCAAAAGGTCTCATGTTAAAATCGTTCCTTCTGGGCTTGAGTTTGGAAAAGAGGGACTCAGCAACTTTCGTGGCAAGCATTTCGGTGATAGCCTCAAATTAGCAAGGCGGTTTTATCCTCACGTCCACAACATGGATGGATTCTTTGTTGCAAAGCTCTTGGTTGAGAGGCGACAAAAAATGGAGACCGCAACTGAGGGCTCTCACCCAACAGAATTGGCAGGTTTCATAGACGACGAACATGGAGAGTTGTTAGATGCATCTCGAGGGGCGTTGACGTTTGATGCCGAAGAGGATGCAAGATACATGGAGGCAGAGAGAAGGAAACGCCTAAAAGCTAAAGGCTATCGAGTGCGCCCCCAAAAGTCGGTTGATACAGTGGTATGATGCATATACTAGTACTTGTTTTTTGGGCGAGGTGTTTTATCGATACATATTGATTCAAAGAAGTGGGTTCGTGGTTGTTAAACCCGAACGCCAACATGGCGCCCGGATCAAGCCACTGGCCTGTCGTCATAGGACTTGCCCGTGCCCATCGGGAGATATCTTGAGCACGACAAGGGTTGACGATTTTCGGTCTTGGAGAGCACATCGACCATTCCTTAAAGTACGGTCGGCATTATCAAACCTGGAAGCTATGGTTCTCCGCGTTTTACTACACACTGTTGCAGCTAGTGTCATGTTATATGGATATACGAGTCTTTCGCGACTAGAAGTCTTTGGTCAATGGGTCGAGGCGCAATATGGTATGCACTGATTACTCGCCGCACATTTCAAACATTAAACGACTGCCGGATTCCGTTACAGGAGGACATAGTCAATATTTGACAATCAATGGGTATGAAGTTTTGAAAACGACGACAGGTGTACTTGTCAAAACGGGAATTGGATTGACTGACTTTTTTGTCCCAGCCTGTTTGCCGCGGTTCTGGTGATGATTAGTGGTGTTTTAATCGATCTTGTCGGCATAGCATCACCTAGTGCTGTCACTCGTCAGATGTCCCCAGCGATGAAGCAACTTATCAAAACCAAGCGACTACTTCTTTTGATCGCAATGCCGGTCTGTCACAACCTAAATCACTGTTCGGAGCTGTGCCCTTAAGTCTAATTCTCTAGATATCGGTCGTTGTCGCCGCTGTCTACTGGCCGTTAATTATATTCTGGCCTCACTTGATGCTTGCCCAACTTCCTTCAGACGAGCCAACGTTGGATTCACCGGCAACCCTTTTCCGAATCCCAGCGGATATCGATATACCACTCCATGGACTACCTGGACCATTTCTCCTTCTCGACTTCTTCTTGTTCGAACAAAAGTTTTCGCGCCGAGCAATGGATCGTATCGCCCCCTTACTAGCCATAATTCTAGCAGTTACCTACAGCGTCTGGGTAGAATATTGTGCTTCGCGCAACGGCTATTGTAAGTCACATGCCTGTGCATTTCATTTGATATCTAAGCTTCTTACGCTTAGATCACCACAGTTCCTTATCCCTTTTTAACGACAAACACTCTATTAATTCGCGCAGTTATATATGCCACTTGTACGATGTTTTCTGTCGCGAGCATCCGACTCGTCAACTGGCTTCATCGGTAGACGATGCCGATCGTCCGAAAAAGATTGAGCGCTTCGTAGAATACTCCTATATTAGCACGGATGAATGTACCGAGCGTATGTATATAGGGGCGCTAGGCTTAATTAGCATTGATCGACCTTCTCATCTTAACACCCATTGCACAAAATGTCCGCGGAAGCACTCACAAAGCAAAAACTATGGGGAGGTAGATTTACTGGGAAAACGGATCCTCTGATGCACGCGTTTAATCAGTCCCTGTCATACGACAAGAGGATGCACAGCGCAGACATCCGCGGGTCAATTGCATATGCCAAATCTCTCTGCCTCGCCGGTCTTTTGACACAAGAAGAGGCAGAAAAGATGACGCAAGGGCTACAGCTTGTCGAGAAAGAGTGGCAGGATGGAACGGTGAGATCGCACTTACCCATCATCTCGAATCTCTAACCATCTCACCAGTTCGAAATTAAACCAGATGACGAAGACATCCATACAGCCAACGAGCGTCGACTAAGTGAACTGATTGGACCCCTTGGGGGTAAACTCCATACAGGTCGCTCACGCAACGACCAAGTGGCCACGGACATGAGGCTTTGGCTTCTCGACCAAGTTGAAGAACTCGAGAGCGCAGTCAAAGCAGTAATCGGAGTGATAGTCGAAAGAGCAGATAAGGAAAAGGCGATCCTGATGCCAGGCTATACCCATTTGCAGGTAAGCCCGGTATTCGCTGCGTTCCGGTTTACTGCCAATTAAACTTGGTAATAGCGGGCTCAACCTATTCGTTGGTCACACTTGATTCTCTTTCACGCGTTTTCTCTTCATTCAGACCTTCAGAGGTTGCAGGAACTGGTGCCCCGTATTTCTGTCCTCCCTCTCGGCTCGGGACCATTGGCAGGGAACCCATTTCTGGTCGACAGAGAGTTCTTAGCCAAAGAGCTTGGGTTTCAGTCGATAGCAGAAAACAGCATGTGGGGCGTAGCTGATCGTGACTTTGTCGCCGAGTTCTTGATGTGGTCAAGCCTGTGCATGGTGCATTTGAGTAAACTCGCCGAAGACCTAATCATCTATTCTACATCTGAGTTTGGGTTTATTACTCTTAGCGACGCATATAGGTTAGTCGAAACGATCGTTCACTCTGATTTTGCTGACACTCATAAAGCACCGGGTCAAGTGTAATGCCCCAGAAAAAAAATCCAGACTCATTGGAACTCTTACGAGGAAAATGCGGGCGCGTCTTTGGGAATGTGTGGAGCCAACCCAAGCTCGATATCAAGTGTTCTGACCAATGATGTAGATGTCTGGGTTTTTGATGACTCTCAAGGGATTGCCTTCGACCTACAACAAAGATCTACAGGAGGATAAAGAACCGATGTTCGACGCAGTTGATACGGTCGGAGCCTCCTTGCGTATCGCCGAAGGAGTTCTGTCCACTCTCAAAGTAAATGGCGAGAAAATGGCGGAGGCGTTAACGATGGATATGCTGGCCACGGAACTGGCGGAATACCTCGTCAGAAAAGGAGTGAGTGTCTTATTATCTTTGCTTCGTTCCTTATGAGACGTGTAGATGCCTTTCCGGGAGACGCATCACGTCTCTGGGCGCGCTGTAGCATTGGCAGAGAGTCTTCAAGTCCCGATCTCCGCCCTGACTCTGGAGCAGTACAAACAACTCTGCCCTCTATTTGAGGCTGATGTTGCTGAGGTTTTCAATTTCGAATCGAGTGTCGAAAGACGAGCGGCGATTGGTGGACCAAGTCTTAAAATGATTGATCGGCAGGTAGCTGTACTCAGGGAAGCACTGAGTAAATGACTTTGATACTCTGTGATCTCCAGATAATACTTGAAATTAATTTGGACATTCACCATACCTTTTGTGTGAACCCATCTCAATAAATGTCCAGACACTTTACCAGATCCACAGAGTACTCTCATCAGGATCACAATAATCTAGGGAAATGTTGGAGGGTTTTTCCTTGGCTTGCAAGGTATGTGTCTTGCAACTGGTGAGAAGGTATGGAACAGAGTATTGGCAAATATGGCTGGTGACAGATGGTTGAATGGCTGAGATACCATGTGTTCCAATGATGTGGGAAGATCCATGTCTGTATATAATATTTCTAACAAAACAAGTTACATGTGCTGTAGAGCCATTGTAGGGGGCCCCTGTATGGATGATAGAGGTAAGTGTGTTGTTGCCAAAGAGTTTGGGTCTGTAAGAAGAGCAGAATAGGAGAGTAGGGAAGGATGGAAAAAGGATATGGGGAGAGTAACTGGGTCTTGGAAGGGAGGTGAAGGGAAAAAGGCAGGAATATAGAGGAAAACAGGTGAGAAGAGGTTGGTTTCAAGTCTCTGTTGACATTTAGGAACTGGAAATTTTATAAAGGAACTGAATTATGACCTAATCACTTGGATAGTAGGTAGATAGTTAGCTAGAATGACAAGGTCAACTGGTTTTATGGTAAAATGCAGCCCCTAAAGTTCTAAAGAGGCAGTGGAAGGAAGAATATCATGTAATTACAAGGAATGAGCACATCATCAGAAGTTTAGATATGCAGAAAAAGGTAGGAGAGAGGGAAGGGGAATATTCTGGAACATGCTAAGGTGTTGTTCAGGAGTATGAGGTGTTTAATGATGCAAATGAATGAGTAGAATAAGAATATCAAAGAATAAAATCAAATGCAAAGTATCCATAACTTTGTGAAAAGGAAAAGGCACAAGGTGGTGGGTGGTTGAAGGAATGAGGGATGAGGGGACAAATCTGATGGGGAAATGGAGTATATTAGTAGGTCCCATGACCTAACAAGATTCTATGCAGTGCAGGGAGAATTGTGGGCCATCATCTCCTGACATACAGTGAGCAACAAAACTGTTCCAATGTTTGTCATTTCTGCCTTGTTTGGCCATTTCAGAAGCAATGGAAGCAGGTGGTCCTTATTGAGTGCTATCATTCAATAGTACTGCTTCTTGGCTTTCTGCTGATATTTGATTCATTGAGCTAAATTTACTATTCACAGAGATGTAGACAATCTACAAAGGGGATGCATTGGAACAGTTTTGTTGCTTTTTCTGCATTTTGACAAGATATGGTCATGTGATGAGCAGAGCTACAAACCAAGTTCCATCAAGTATTTTACATGTTTGTAGGGCACCATAGCTTCATATTGATACCCTTTTTGTAGTCATACATTAACTCTATCCAACCAGACAGCTCAGTCTTCTCCCCAGGCTCAACCCGAACTGGACCACTCAGCAGGCCACAAAACCCCACAAAAACAGCCTCAAAATACACTATAAATAATGTCACAACCTTCTAGCAGCAACAGAGCACACACCAGTCACCCAATGACAGCAAATGTACAGGAGCCCAACCACCCGCACACCCGAAAACGAAAAAACATAACCAAACAGCCCCCTAAAAACCTCAAAAAACACCATAAAAAAAATAAACAACATATAAACAGTATATACAAAACTTGAAATAATGGAGTCCACAACAATAACAAAAAAGATCAAACCATTACGGGAAAGCGAGCAAAAGTAACACACAAATGAAAAGCAAGAAATAACAACAACTAGAAAAAACAGACCGACAGAAAACAAGGATAGTCAAAAGACAAAAAAGTCACCCAAAAACCGTCAACAAAGTAAATAACAGGCAAGGACAGCAAAGGAAAACCAACCAAGCAAACACATCAACTAAAAGCGCAAGACTGCTAACTAAGGCACGCAAACAAACCACTAAAAGAGGAAAATACACACGGCAGAAAGTCGATAATAAGGAAACAAAAAGGTTGAAAAGGATAAGAAGCCTCCAAAACGAAAATTTAGAAGCGTAAAGCAACAAAGGAGTGGAAAGAACATACATCTACAGCAATGGAATCACTGCAGCAAGATCCATTGCTGCTAGAAAGATAGAAAAGTACCTAGAGAGTACTTTGAACATGTCTCTGTGAAGATATATGACCTGCTGAGTAGTCAAGCTAAAGATAAGCCTGGGGAGAAGACTGAGCTGTCTGGTTGGATAGAGTTAATGTATGACTACAAAAAGGGTATCAATATGAAGCTATGGTGCCCTACAAACATGTAAAATACTTGATGGAACTTGGTTTGTAGCTCTGCTCATCACATGACCATATCTTGTCAAAATGCAGAAAAAGCAACAAAACTGTTCCAATGCATCCCCTTTGTAGATTGTCTACATCTCTGTGAATAGTAAATTTAGCTCAATGAATCAAATATCAGCAGAAAGCCAAGAAGCAGTACTATTGAATGATAGCACTCAATAAGGACCACCTGCTTCCATTGCTTCTGAAATGGCCAAACAAGGCAGAAATGACAAACATTGGAACAGTTTTGTTGCTCACTGTAGCTCCACCTAGCATTGGGCATTTTGAAGATGTGATAGGCAGATGACAGAATATGAAATAATAAGAACTAGAAGCTCCTGTCATGCCCAGGGAAGTTGGTATTTGAAGAGGTGCAAAAATTCCGAAATTTGATGTAAGGCTTGATGGGTGACAGGTGAAGTTCTGAGCTGTGTTCCTGGTTTGAGAAGGATGACAGATGATTGACAGAGTCAAAATGTCAAGGCCTGAAGCAGCCCTGGAGCTGTCAGTGGCTGAAACTCCCAAAAATGCGGCCTCAACTCTGCCCTGTTTCAGCTGTGTTTTAGGCTGACAGAGATATGAAATATTTGTGGATGAAAAGTAGAATTTGATGCCAAAGGAAATGAAAAGAATCCAGAGTGTTCTTGAAAAGTTATTCCAGAAATGGTGAGATTTGGCTGGCTGTCAGGGGCTTCTTGACTGGAAGGTGATTGGCTGCAGTGCTGACAAATATAGATGAAAGATGATGATATCCTTGATGGTCCTGGAGGTCTGGAAAGAGTGGAATTGCACTCCTGGAGGGCTGGGGGGACCAGTAGGTTGTACAGCAGAGATCGGACAAGGGTGCAGACCACTGAGTGGGTATGCTGAGGATCAGACAAAGGATTGGACATTGGACAAAGAGCTAGGAAGTCCTAAAGAGGAAGGAGGACAAAATCCAAGCCGATTCACTAGCTGGAGAACTAGCTACAGGACAGGGGGGCTTATATAGACATCTGAGAACAATAGAACTGCTAAAAAGGGATAGACAAAAGGAAGAGGACCGCATGGACACCACGGCTGGAACTACTGGCCAATCAGGGGAGGAGATATAGGGGTACAAAGGGATCGAACTTTTGGAGTTCTGATCAGACTTCAGAGCAGAGATGGATCAGACTTCGATTGGACTTCGATTGGAGTTCCACTGAGGTGTGGAGCTTGTAGATATGGACCAGTATGTAACAACATCACCTGGTCCTAGGAAGATGGAGAGGCAATAAAAATAGGAGGAAATGAGGAATAGGGTCAAAAATCACATAAGATAATTATCTGGAATCTGTGAGACTTTTGGAAGCAAAAATGGGGCCACAAATCAAGTCAAATCAGTCAAATAAATCCTGCAACAATTTCTTCATACAAAAACAAAGCTGTGTGGGTAGAGGATCCACAAATAATCTGCTTTATTATTATCTCTTTGACATTTCCCTAGATGCACATCAATGCTTCACTCTAACATATTTCATATCAACAGCTTCTCAGAAAACCCATCTAAATTGCTCCAGTGAAGCCTAATATCATTTACCATCTGCCACCAACACTTACCACTTGCCACCCATTACCAACCAAGGCTATTCACATATTCACTATCCTCATGCTTTCTGATGGCACAAAGCCTGGTTCATTAATCCTGCTGTAAGAGGAAAGGCACTTAGGATTGTACTAGAAATAAAGCTTGTGGCACAAGAATGTGCAATGCCATGTCACATTATCAGTACTCTCCTTCTGGCAGCCCTCATATGTGTCCCTGATTTCCTGAATAGAGGCAACTCATCCAAAGTTGGAACCAGAGGCCATTGTCAACAGCCATGGGGAATCTTTGTCAGATCTCACTGGCAGAATCAACACAGCAGCCCTTTGATGCCCAATGATATCAAAACTCTCAATGAGAAATACCTCACCACTCAGGTGTTGAAATTCTTCAAAAGACCATTCCTTTGTTCAAACGCCAAGGCAAGGCTCTCTTCACTGTCACTATCTCTACTGGACGTATTGGCATCCTTGATTCTCCCTGTCATGGTCACCATCCTCACCTTCTACGCATTAGGCACTTTGGCCAGTGGCTGCTGTGTGCAAAACCATCAAAACTCTGTGTCTACTGTAACCCCAGTTCCTCTCTGTGTAGCCTGCAGTACTTGTTGCAGGAATTAATCTGGAATTTTTCGGATTTATTTGACTGATTTGACTCAACTTTTGGCCCCAATTCTGGTTCCAAAAGTCTCCTAAATTCCTGGTAATTCTGTCATTTGATTTCAACTCTATTCCTCATTTTTCCCCATTTTTGTTGCTTCTCTATCTCCCTAGGACCAGGGTGATGTGTGGACTTTACTGTTTAAGCTCACACTTCCTGGTCCTAACTGAGCATTCAGTTGTTTTTCTTCAAAAGTACTGGCAAACATATCTTCACAGATCTCTACACCAGCTGCTGACACCTTGTTTGACTCCAAACAGCCAGTTGAGGTGCTAGAGTACTATAAGGTCATTAATGCTCAAGGCAAGGCGGCGCAGCATGGTCAAGGCTGCAGGCTCACCAGTGTCTCTGTTGGCATGCTCTGATATCCCATTCTGCTGAGGAGTATTGCGAGTGGTCTGCTGGTACTGGGCCCCCTGAGTGAGATAATGCTTGAGATCCTGAAGGAACTCACCACCACTATCACATCTATCTGAAGATAAGGACTGATCCTTTCTCACCAAAGCAAGCTTTGCCTAGCGACTCAAAGGCCTTGTACTCAGTCAACAGCTCAGAAGAGAGCTTTGTCCCAAGAAGGACTCTTGAGTAAAGGTCTGCCCAGTAGCTCTTGTGATTGTGGGTATTGAAAGCACCACGCAAGTCACAGTAGATGATCTCCATAGGGCAAGATGTCTTGTGCTCTGACGATGGGAATGGGTCCCTATGCTGCTTGCCAGCCACACAGGGAACACATATAGATGGAGATGATGTGGAAGTGTCCAGCTTCACACCCAGCAATGAATGCTTGATGGCCCTTTCAACAGCAGCAATTCTTCTATGTCCAAAGCGACAGTGCCATAGGTAGAGGTCATGTGGATAGAGACCTGCAGTGAGAGCCTGTTGCTGTTGTGGAACATGGATAGCAGGCATTGAGCTTGCCAACCTTGCTGGAGTTGATAGTTGCATCAAAGATGATGGCACCATGCTTCTCAAATGTCACTCTAGTGTCAATGAAGGACACCTTGACTCGTTGCTGAACGCTCAAGTATGTGATTGAGAGCAGATCTGATTTCAGACGAGGGACATAGAGAACTCTAGACAGGCAAACAAGCGGAGCACGATAGCCATCAAGCACAGGTTCAAACCAAACTTTACCAACACCAGCAGAATAGAATCATCACCCAGACGTATAGGAACTTTTGAGAGGGGTATAGTCACTCCTTGTGAGAGGTCATACTTGACGTTGCTCCTGAGTCTGGGGTCCAATAATTGTCAGCTGGTGAGGAAGAGAAGGAATTGGATGAACTTGCTTTGCCTGCAAAACTCCTCAACAGCAGGTTTGGCAGCAGACTGCTGCTTAGGCTTGGAAGGCTATTGTTGTTGCTGTTTTTGGAGACCATGTCCTTAATGCTTGTTTCTGTTATTATGGACATTATTCCTCTTTCCTTCCCCTCATTCCTCATCATTAGTTCCATCTTTGGCCTTTGCATAGCATCTTCTTCAGCCGTGATGGAAGAACAGAAGTCCTATGCGCTACAGTCCCAGGGCCCTCAGTTCCAGCAAACTCCCCTCCACCCATCTCAACAAGATGCTGAGCATGTCTGGGAGAAGGCCTTATTTCCGCACTTGTCCAGTCCGGATTGATTTTTGGGGAGGTTACTGCCTTCAAGCACCAATAGCTTGCCCACTGCTCCCTTAGAGGACACCTCAGTGTGGGGATGTAGAGCATTTGTGTAGAAGGATCAACGCACTAAGGCACAGTCTCACAGGAGGGAATGTGTTCATTGGCTATCTAGACAATCACAAGGTCATCATTTCTAGGAATGTTAGAACATGTTTCTCTACCATCCTAAAGTCGGCTCTAGTTCCCAGGTATAGTAATGCACCTGTTGGCAACATCCCTACTGCACCTGCAGATAGGCAACCTACTCTGCCTCCTGGACCACCCTACTCCTAAGTGCAGTACTGGCACCAGATATCAGCCTGCTCTACATCGGATTGTCAATGCTCCTAGGGTTCCACAACAACATTGCCTCTAATACCTCCATCTTCTGTTGCAGGAATTAATCTGGAATTTTTCGGATTTATTTGACTGGTTTGACTCAACTTTTGGCCCCAATTCTGGTTCCAAAAGTCTTCTAAATTCCTGATAATTCTGTCATGTGATTTCAACTCTATTCCTCATTTTTCTCCATTTTTGTCACTTCTCTATATCTCTAGGACCAGGTGATGTGTGGACTTTACTGTTTAAGCTCACACTTCCTGCTCCTAGGTAATGTTGCCTGCTAGCTCTGCTCAATAATACTGTTTAAGCTCACACTTCCTGCTCCTAGCTGAGCATTCAGTTGTTTTTCTTCAAAAGGTTATGAGCCCCGGCCTTACTGGCTAAATCTCCATCCTCTGCCAACCCAGACAACCACCAAATTGCCAGAAAAACAACCTAGGAAGTTTTTAACAGTCATCTGCTGTCTTGCCCAGCTTTTTCCTCCCCTGCCCTTGCTGCATCTGCCACCTGGCATCAATTTTTCGATTTTCTGCGACATCCACTTGCTGAAAAAATTCCGCAAAATTCAGATTCGGATTCCCACAAGTTTTTCGCATCCAACGCACTTTGTTCGGCGCCAATCCGCCAACATTTGCACTCTCCGCACTCTGCAGCCCTCAATAAAACCCGCAAAAAATCCGGTTTAATTCCGGATCCCACTGTCTGCTCTCCTGTTCTCCACTGTAATTTTCGTAGATTTTTCTCTTTACTTTTCAAGTTAAGTGTTTCTACTTCCAGTGACCGAACCCAGTTGCGACTCGGCAGGAGCTCCCCCAGAAGCCACCCCCGTTAGCGGTGGTAGTAGAGACCTGTAAACATCCTTCCCCACGTTAAGACTCCTGCCCTCAAAGCAGTTGAGTCCAAGTAGAGGCCCGACAAGCCGACGTGTACCATTTCTCGGCCATTCTCTTTGTTTTCCCCTTTCCTATATCCTCAAGATGGACAACAACACTTCCCCCCAGGAAATCCCCACCCTCCAAGCTAGAGTGGTCTATCAAGCTGTCTGCAGCAGTCATGAAGAAGGCCAACATCAATGTCATGCTAGGCAATGTCCCTATACCACAGCTGGACGCCGACCTTAGTAATGCTCAGGAGGTCCGTGACTGGCAGAAGCATGCTAGCATTGCTGCTGGTTACATCCTTGGGTCCATCAGCCCAGAAGCTCGAGTTCATGTCACCAACCAACTTGATGGTCCTCTCATGTGGAGCCAACTCAAGGCAGTCTACTCTCGCACTACCTCAGCCTCTCGCATCACAAGGCTTGAGAAGCTCATGGAAGGCCAGCAGGGTCCAGATGAGTCAATCTCTGCCCTTATAGCTCGCCTCTCTGAGCGCTGGCAAGCTTTTGTTGACTCTCAAGGCACTGGCTTCACCCTCAATGAGCTCAATGAGGAGTTGTTCTGTTGGACTCTCATCCGCCAGCTTGACCCAACCAAGTACCAGGATCTGCGCTTCAGTCTCATCAACGACAAGGCCTTGACCAAGAACTCTGCCATCTCCATGGCCACCACTATAGAGTCTGGTCCACTTGCAGTCACTTCTCCCTTTGACCTTGCCTTCAATGCTCGCTCTGGACCTTCCTCTGGTGCCCCCAGCCCTTCTGTCAAGTCCCCTTGCAAGTGGTGCATTGGCAAACAGCGTCATGCAGAAGCTCTCAAACACACTCTTGAGCAATGCACTGGCCTGGAAGCCAGTATTCAGCACATGGTCTCTAAAAACAGCAACACCAACAAGCAGCCTTCCAAGCCCAAGCAGCAGTCTGCTGCTAAGCCCGCTGTTGAGGAGTTTGCTGGCAAAGCAAGTTCATCTGATTCCTTCTCTTCCTCACCAGCTGACAATTATTGGATCCCAGACTCAGGAGCAACGTCAAGTATGACCTCCCACAAGGAGTGGCTCGTTGACTATACCCCTCTCAAAGTTCCTATACGTCTGGGTGATGATTCTGTGGTCTATTCTGCTGGTGTTGGTAAAGTTTGGTTTGAACCTGTGCTTGATGGATACCATGCTCCGCTTGTTTGCCTGTCTAGAGTTCTCTATGTCCCTCGTCTGAAATCAAATCTGCTCTCAATCACATACTTGAGCGTTCAGCAACGAGTCAAGGTGTCCTTCATTGACACTAGAGTGACATTTGAGAAGCATGGTGCCATCATCTTTGATGCAACTATCAACTCTAGCAAGGTTGGCAAGCTCAATGGCCGCACTCTGCCTGCTATCCATGTCCCACCGCAGCAACAGGCCTTTACTGCAGGTCTCTATCCACATGACCTCTACCTGTGGCACTGTCGTTTTGGACATAGAAGGATTGCTGCTGTTGAAAGGGCTATCAAGCATTCATTGCTGGGTGTACAGCTGGACGCTTCCACATCATCTCCATCTATATGTGTTCCCTGTGTGGCTGGCAAGCAGCATAGGGACCCATTCCCATCGTCTGAGCACAAGGCGAC
>KN824330.1:7906-19532 GCA_000827415.1 Serendipita vermifera MAFF 305830
AATCGGCACGCTTCCACCAAGCGCGGAATGCCTCGTCCTCTTTGGCATCCGTCCAGAGTTTGTCGATGGCATCAAATGTAGGGTCAAGGCTCTGAGTTTAACTGTTAGAAATGTTGGGATGTAGTCAAAGGCGTACTCACGCGTCCGCCTGCGAAGCGTTCGAGCAAGACTCTCAATTCGGACCAAGCTTGCTGCAAGACGGGGTCGTTGGCAAAGAGACCCTTGGCCGTCTTGCCTTGGGCAGTTCCGACGCCCTTGGCCTGGTTGAAGTATGCCTCGACGGTGGAGAGCAACCAGGAGATGGCCTCCTGGTAGGCAGGATGGGACTGGCACTCAACGACGACCTAGCAAGAATGTCAGAAGCCTAGACGGTTGAGAGTAGGAGAGGTGTTTACCTTCTTCATTCTCCAGACGAACTGATCCTTGCGTTCCTTGGGGAACTCTTCGTTGAAAAAGTCCTTGGCTCGTTGGGTCTCGTCGCGCACGCGCTGCTTGTGCTTCTCGGGAATCTTGTCCTTGGCACTCGTAATAGCTGCAGAAGCCTTGTTCTTCGTCTGTTCCTTGGCGAGTTGAGGGTCCTCACGAGGGTCGGCCATATCGCTCCTGCCAATGGCGGTATCAGCCTTGGCTTTGGCTTGCTCTTTCGCGAGGTGAGGGTCTTGACGAGGATCAGCCATGTTGGTACCTATGATTTGGTTGCGTTAGGAAACGCAATGTGTATCAATAGGGCAGGAATACTCACCAACACCAGCTTGGTCGGCCTGGGCGGTTGCGGCTCCTTTGCCAGCTTCGGTCAGTTTTCCTGCAGTCTCGCGAAAGCCATCACGGTGCAAGTTGACGTCTTGGTCGACACTAGAGGCGACGGCGTGACTGGGAGGAGTGACCTCTGCCTTGTCGGCAGCCTTTGCTTCACCCTTTGCGAGACCTTCCTTGAGGGCACCACGGAAACCAGACTTGGAAATGTCGATGCCACCTTCGAGGGGCGGGATAGATCCGTCGCTCTGAAGGCAAGGTTAGAATCAGTGGTCACGGAAAGAGGTGGGAACTCACTCCGTAGACGTTGGGAGCAGCGTCGTCGACCTTGGCCATACGCTCCGGATCGGGCCTTGCGCGCTCTGCTGCTTTGGCAGCACCATGGGCGAACATGTCACGGCCGATGAGGGTAAAGTCCTGAATGAGTTTCCTCGCTTCACTGTTGGTAAGGAGGAGTTGTACGAGGGTACGCATGTGCTGTACGGCCTGTTGGCCATCCTTGACGGCATCGTCCTTGTTGGGGAGAGCACCATCGTCGGGAGCGGCAGTCTTGGCATTCTTGACGGCCCGATCACGGAACTGTTGGGAAGAGGTATGGTAGATGAATTGTTGGAGGACCTCGTCTGCGTTCTTTTCTGCGATTTGGGTACGGGTTGTGGCGAGGATGGCGCGCACGTCGTCGACGAGTTTCTTGCCCTCTGGACTGAGCCTGTTCACGTCTACGGGCGAGTGTTCGATAAAGTACTTGAGGGTTTGGTCAATCTGGGCATTGTCTGGCATTCGACCCGCACGGAATGCCTGGATGACGCCGTAGAGACGCATCTGTAGAAGCAGTGAGACAGAGTATCAAGAAGATCGCGTTGAGGCCCACCTTGCGGTCAACATCCTTTTCGAGGGCGGTCTTGACGGTGGGGTCGGTGACCGTGTTCTTGCCAGGATCCGCTGTGATAGATTTTGCTGCTGGAGGTACAGACATGATTGGAAATATTACAGTATTTTAGAGAATTAAACTGATGGAGATTGTTTACTGGAGAAAGTTTCCTGGTGGAGACCAAGTTTTGAGGAGCTCGGAAATGGGGGGTCGGACTGGTCCTTTTATAGCCCAAATTCCAAACCCCAACGTCACAATGAACAATTTCAAATTAAAATCGTAGCTCAGCTGTATCAAATTAAGCTCCCCTCCCTTGATGTCACCACACCTTCGATGACGCTTCTCAGTGACGCAAGGGCTGGTTGCTTCGGGACCGGTGGGCTCGTCAGGGCGTATCTAAAAAGTATGAAATAATCATAATTAATAGTTGAGGATGAACTAGAGATAGGAGAATATGGTAGAATTATCGGAAACGGTGAACAAGCGCTCATGACTTTGTCACCCCTGAAGCCTGGACCTGGCCATTACGGTGATGGCAGACGCACATCGACAACCATTAGCACTTCCTGCACCAGAAGATGCGGAAACAACGACGTTGGAAGTGGGAAGCAGCGTGAAACTGGACAAGCTGGGGGTGAGTGGCTACCCCTCCAGTGACTTCATAGTTCTCTGACCTTGTCGATTTGTAGCCCATGATCATCAACTCTGACGGGGTATGTGCATCGTTAGGTCATTCGAAGTCGATCTTATGCGGCCACTAGACTGTATCCCGGATATCAAATTGGCAGGAGATGAGCCAATTGGAACGAGATAGGACCGTTAGGGTCTTACTCAAGCGTAATCAGCAAGTGTATTTCCCTACACATCTATCACTGCACTCACTCGTTATTAGGATTCGACTTTCATCCTTGTCTGCGGAGGAACAGGCGCGATTGGGTCCATCCCCGTCAGAGGAGTAGTCTCTGGTAGTCTCTAGATGATTAGGTATGCTGAGGATTCAGCGAGCCTCCGAGAGTTCCGGAGAACAGTGGCCCCTGACCAAGCTTTCTGGAAACCTTGCGCGGAAAGGAGTTGCGGAGTAGCGGAACCTAAGCATTAGAATATACTTTTCATTCACCTTCTACACTAGAGATTTTACCTAAGACATATATTCCTGACCGTAAGGGAAGGTCTTACCGGCCTTATAAAAGGCACCGTGCAGGAACGCATATCATGTGACCAATTACAATTCTGTCAAACTTGTCAGAAGATAAGCGCCGGCGCTTCTCAGTCGTGCCTTGCCATTGTTCTTGTCGGCCTTTGTTCTCAATGAAAATTTCTTTACGCCCCCGTCTTGAACCTAACCTCGTCCTTGCCACTACGCTAAAATGAATCCCAATCTCGCTCGATACACTGAAAATCTCTCTATCGCCGATAATTTCATTCTACGGCAGCCGCCGACGTATCTCGAATTTTCGTCCGCGTCCCGTCCCGGTGAACCATGTCTCACTCTGTCTGACTGCAACTACTCTGTCAATACGTACACCCAGATGCTTCGTGGTCTTAAGGAGTCTACCCTTCAACATCCTGCCAACGCTTCGACCTCTCTGTCCATCCGATTCGCGCTGTTGCACGTACAGGTCGTCGAGCGTCTCGGTCGCCTGAAGCAGTTCCTGGACAGCGCCTTTTCCATTCGGTTGCTCTGTATGCCTCTGTTTGTCTTCACCAATCGACATGCTAAGCAAATACCCCTCTAGTGCCTGCTTCGGACGTCACCCCAAGTCTCAACTACGCGCCTCTATTCGACCAATTTCGCCAGTATCTCGTTGCCACTGGAACGTCATCTCGCTCAGTCGCTACCTCGTCTACACCAGGTGAGTAGTCCACCCCTCGTTTTCGCCCATGTACTGATCCCTTAACCCGCAGTAAATGGTGTCGATGGGCTTTCGGGTCCCTCTCGAAACCGTACTGCTGCACCAGTGGGTGTATATAACCATAATAATGATAATCAATTGCATAATTTTGAAAACTTGGAAATATCAGAAACCACGGAAAACACTGCTGCGTCTCATCGTGCCCATACTCTTAACGCTTCGATTGCTCCTCTGCGTGTCCAGCACCCCTCTGCTGTGTATCAGCGACCGCCGCGTGTGGATATTGCCCAGCGAGGCTCTGCTGTGAATCAACAACTGCGGGGTGTAGACACTGTCATGAATAACCATCCATTGCCCGTTTCGCATTTGAACGTCCCTGAACCTGTCACACCTCCTCGCGCACCATTAAACGTATATGTGAATGCCTTTTCTACTGCTGATTTTGACACTCTCAATCGTTCGTATGCCCTTCACTCGGTGACGCCCGATATCCCTACTCATCCCCCACCCACCTCGAGCGTATCCAGGTATTATCGAGGAAGCCTACGTTTGTTGATAGAAAGCTTTCACTGTCTTCAAGTCGCTGATCTTGCTTCGATTGCTCAGCTCCATGACCCTGCTGTACCAACCCGTCGCCGTTCTCTGGCCCAGTGGTTGGCCTATCTGAATATGCACAGATGCAGCCCTATTTGTGAAAATATTGTATACTGTTTTGTTCCTCTTCGTAATAACCGACCATTATCATCCCAAGACCGCCGTTCTACCCGTCATCGAAATCTTACTCAACGTGCTATTGCTGAGTCCGAAGCAACTGTTGAGTCGTACACTCCCTACACTGCTCCTACTACTTCACTCAGAAATGAAATAATCAAAGACTGGCAAACAGAGCTTAGCACGACAAATCAAAAAAATGGGGTTTGCGCGTGTTGCTCTTCTGTTTGCCGTGCCGTCACTCTGAAAGATGTCCCTGTAGATCAAATTGATTTTAACCTACTTCGTAATGATGATCTTCCCACCCATGTCCTACCCACCTCGTACAACCTCGCCGCATATGACAACGCGTTGCTTGATCCAGATGGCCTCAGTAACAAGGACATGAAAGAGGGTTCTATTTTATTGTGCAAACCATGCCACAAAGATCTTACTGCTAAAAAACCTCAAATGCCCACATTATCGCTTGCTAACTGGCTTTACTACGGACGTGACCGTCTCCCCCCTGACATCAAAGAAGCATTTGATTCAGCATCCCTATTTGAGAAATCCTTGATTTGTCGAGGTCGAGCTAGTCGAATCACCTTTCGTTACTGTAAAAAGCCTGATTCAGTTGAATTTGGGCGTAATCCAGCCACCTCCCAAGGGTACAGCAAAGGAAATATTATTGTGATGCCACAGGACTCATTAAGTTTGACCAAATCTTTACCTCCCACTACTGATACTATTCGTGATTCTTTGTGTGTTCTATTTATTGGTTCATCTACTGTACCAGTAGCAGAAAATATTCGAAAATTAGCCCCATGTATGGTTAGAAAGTCACGAGTCTCTACCCTAATCAACTTTCTTACCAATAATAACCCCCATTATGCAATTTCAGACTCATTTACTGGCTTTAGTGCAGAGAATCTCGACTTATTATCACCTGAGCATGCAGAAGACGATGAGGACTTCACTCCTGCCACTGTAGAGGTTGCGCATCTTGATCCTACAACTTCTATTGGTGAATTTGATGTAACAGCTGACTATACAAACCGGAATGATGCCGATCCCCACGAAAGCAGTGCCGAAGATGGTGATTTATTGATTGAGAATGTCGGTTACACTGATGGTGATATGTCTCCAGCCAATTATAATATCATGAAGCTTCAGGCAGTTCAGCATTGTTTAAATGGTGGCTCTTATCTGCAATCTCGCAGTGGCAGCCAAGCAGAAAATGACTTTGAAAATCCGGTTTTGCTTTCCTGGTTGTTTCCTCACCTTGATCCTTGGGGTATTGGTGGTTTCCATGAAGCCAGGCGTTCAAGAACTATATCATTAGAGCAACAGCTTCGATATCTCGTCTCTATCAAAGATTCCCCATTTGCCAGTGACCCAACATTTGCTTTTGTCTTTCATAACATTTCACAAAAGAAAAAAGCCACTAGGGACAGCTTGTGGCATGTTAAGAGACACCAGCATGCTGAAGTTACTGCAAAACTACTTGACACTCCTCCTGACCTTCTGATGCATCTCCAAGCAAAGTTTGAGCAAAATCCAAAGTACCACCCAACTGATGAAGCCGAAATACAAGCTGTACAGCTGCTTGCAAAGATTCAGTCATTGAATAATCGTCTTCCTGGTTCTAATGGCTACAAGAAACGACTCAGAAATGAAATTAGAAGTATGATACATCGATTTGGAGCCCCTTCATTATTCATCACAATCAATCCCTCTGATGTTAATAATCCCCTTGTCCGTCTAATAGCTGGTCATGACATCAATCTTGAAGATATGACAAGGGGTGAGCCATTGTCAAAGTTCTTACGACAGAAATTGGTTGCCAAGAATCCTCATATTGCCGCAAAATTCTTTGATCGGGTCATTAAGGCTTTCATTCATAAAGTATTACGATATGAGGGCAAGAAACCAGGTTTATTTGGGAAATGCAATGCTTACTATGGAGTTGTTGAGGCTCAGGGAAAAGGGACACTACATTGTCATTTTCTAATATGGCTCGAGGGCCATTACTCACCACAAAAACTTCGAGACACCATGGCAGAGGACTTAGCATTCAAACAACAAGTTTTTTCATACCTTGAATCTATTATTAAGTGCGAACCTCCTGGAACTATGAGAGAAGTACCCGAGGAGCCTGGCACAACACTCAATCCTCCTGACCGTCCTAGGGATGCCCCAAGCCCATCGACGTTACCACTCCCACAATGTGATGTTATACCTGCCGAAGAATTTGATGATTTATTCCAACAGTGTGTTCATGACCTTGTTGTTGAAAACCATTGGCATCGACACAACGCCACTTGTTGGAAGTACCTAAAGCGAGGTGAACCAAAAGATGACGCACACTGCCGTATGCGTATTGATGGTAGCACTCGTGCCTCCACCGAAATTGATTCAGAAACCGGCTCAATCCTTTTACGTCGCCTACACCCTCGCATCAACTGCTACAACGACGTTCTTGCATTCCTCACACAGTCAAACAACGATATCAAGTTTATTGGGTCGGGTGAAGCGGCAAAGGCATTGCTCTATTATATCACGGATTATGTTACAAAAGCCACTTTACCTACTCACGTTGGGTTATCTGCAATACGGGTCGCAATGGAAAAGAATGGTAAAAAATTTGACGGAGATGTCCTCGCAAGTCCCGAAACAGTGTCGCGCAGCCTCTTTGTCAAAGTCGCCAACGGTATCTTGAGTCGCATGGAAATGTCACATCAGCAAATCATGGGATACATACTGGGAAACGAAGATCACTATACCGGGTGTAAATTTGCATCGCTCTACTGGGGCTGCTTTGATCGTGCTGTCGCGGCGCACTTCAGAGGTCTTGACCAACAGGACAATGAAGCACACGAGGCAGGCGATCAGGCTAATGAGACCAACGACAACAACAGTGACGACGACAACGACAACGACAACGACGATGTCGAGGCTGTTGAGGGGTTTGATGCCACTTCCGAGCTCACGATCCGCTTGGGAGGCACTGGAGTCACAACAAACAATCAATACGACGACTACATATTCCGACCAGAAACCGAACCTTTCTCTGGTTGTTCACTGTACGAGTTTGTCCAGCGCTTCCACAAAGTTAGGATTTCCAAGATCGAGCGGACCCAAGGAGACGAGAACTCGCAGCGAAACCCCCGGCCGCGTAACCCCAATGGAGCGTTTCTTCCAAGCCATCCAAGTGCGGCAACCCACCGACTTTCACGAATGACCAGCGAAGTGGTTCCAGTTGTACTGGGCCCAACCATTCCGCATCCGCAAAAGGGCCCAGGCGCAAAAGAACAGTGGGCGCGCGCTATGGTCATTCTGTTCAAACCGTGGCGATCCGTCGCCGACCTCAAGGATCCCCAAGATACGTGGCTTGACGCGTATAATCGCCTTATTCTATCGCCAGAGTTGTCCAACATAGTCGACAATATGTTGGTACTTGAAGAGTGCAAAGACGCACGAGATTTGGATATGACAGCCCGCCAATCACGGCCGGTTTTCTCGCACATGGACGCGAACGCAGGTGACGAGGTCGAGCGGCTAGTCATGTCGTTGGATTTAGATGATGCACGAGAGATGATATCGGGTGACATGGAGAGGTGTTGGGAAGACGAGGGAGAAGCCCCAGCTGTTAACCAGCGAGCTGTCGCTCAAGCGTTGGGTTTACCGCTGGGTGAAGGGGAGGAAGGTGCCGAAATGCGAGATGTTGCGACATCGTTGATGGTGGACGACTGGCAGAAAGAGGAATTGAAGGTACATGCAGCGATGATGGCGAGGCTGAAGAAGAATAAACGAAAGAGGGAAGATTCAGACAACGATTCAGATGAGGATTCGGAGGAGGAAACGACGCACCAGGCTAAACGACGACGCGCATTGGCAAGCTCCGAGGTGACGACCCTTGAAGCAAATGCAGAAGCCCTACGAACGCGAACTGGGGTGCGCACAGCGAACAACCCGGCAATCCCAAACACAAACACAGTAGCTGAGCAAATTGCTCACGAGTTCAATCTTGATTCCAATCCGGAGCAGCTACGAGCGTTCACAATCATCGCCGACCGAGTCGTCCGAGGAGGCAGTCAATTGTTGATGTACGTTGGAGGAGTTGGAGGGACCGGCAAGAGCCACTTGATAAAGGCCATCGTCGAATTATTCAAAAGGTTGGGTCGAAGAAGCGAACTACAGTTAAGCGCGCCAACTGGGGCGGCCGGTGTCATCATTGATGGTGCCACAATCCACTCCTTGACCGGCCTCCCCAACAAGCGTAATGTCAAGGCCGACCCGCTTCAAGAGATCTGGAGGGGGGTAACGTTTTTAATCCTCGATGAGATTTCGATGGTGGGAGCCAACTTACTTGCCGACATCTCGGCGCGCATCAACATAGGCAAAGGCAACGAGGAGTCGTCTCGGGACAATCCCTTTGGCGCCATCAACGTCTTATTCACAGGAGATTTTGGACAGCTCAAACCAGTCGGGGAGAGATGCCTCTATTCCAACGAGTTGGTCGACTGCGTCAGTACAGCAACCAGCGCGAGTACCCGAGGACAAAACGAGTTGTTGGGTGCAACTATCTGGAGGCAAGTCACCGACGTTGTCATCCTGCAAAAAAACCAGAGGCAGCGGGACGACCCTCTATACGCAAGCTTACTCGGGCGTGTGCGCTCTGGGTCATGCTTTGTCGACGAAAACAACCCCAATGAACGCTCCGATCACTCAATACTAGCCAGCCGCGTACTTTCCCGGCTCACATCCGCAGACTCAACCCGTTTCTCGGATGCGCCTATCGTCGTCGGCCTCAGAGCAATCCGTGATCCCCTCAACAACCTCCTACTCCGAAGCGCCGCCCAGAAGCTTGGTGTTTCCGTTCACAACTACCACAGCATTGACAGGCTTCGTGGCGAGCGTTTGGAGGACCGCGTTCAACAGAAAATGTGGAAAGTCTCTTCGACCATTACAAAGGATACCTTTGGCATTCTCCCTCTATTCGCTGGTATGCGCGTAATGATCACGGAGAATTTGGCAATCGGTAGTCGGCTCGTCAACGGGATGGAGGGAATTGTCAAGCGAGTCGTTTACACCATCGACGAAAACAGTCGGCGGTATCCGGAAGCCTGCTACGTACATGTAAAAGGCTCGGGGGTGCAATTAGACGGAGAAGAACTCGACGTCGTCCCCATACTGCCGGTTGCACGCTCATTCACATACAAGCCCAGGCTGGGCAAGTCGATTTCTATCTCACGACTCCAGTTCCCCCTTATCCCGGCCTATTCCTACACCGATTACAAAAGCCAAGGCCGCACCCTCGAACGTGCTATTGTCGACCTCAAGAGTGCACAATCGTTGCAGGGCGTCTACGTGATGCTTTCCCGTGTAAAGTCCTTAAACGGACTGGCAATTCTCCACGATTTCCCCACCAAATTCTTTGGACAACGTCTATCAGAGGAATTGAGGAATGAATTTGCACGTCTGGGCGAGCTCGATCATGCGACGACTACTGCCTATGCCCATCTTTTACGACAAGATGATACTCAGGGTTCCGTTGAAGACGATGCCATGGATCTTTAAATGTGAGTTGTTTCGGGTATCTTTTGGTACACACGCTTATGTATTTGACAGTTTCCAAGGCATTGACCTCCCTATTCTCATTTACCGTCGACTGGCCTCTAAACGAAACTCTCCACCCTCCTTCGTGAGTGTTCGTTCACTCGTCAAGGTGGAGTTACTCAACAGCGATTTAGTTCGCCAACGTTTTATCTATCTACACAATGGACTTCGTCGATAGTCTTTCCTAAAGTATTCCCTCGTTAAGGTTTGTTCATCGCTGTTTCTTCGTTCTTTTTCTTACTTCCATCATGTAGTCTTATATCCTCCTTCTTGACGCCCGAACCCACCGTTTTTACTCGCTGTTGTTTCTATGTGGGTTAAATCTATCGAAGACAAGCCCCGTTATTCTAACAAGTCATCAGGTTTCATCACGGCCTGAATGTCTGATTACCTATCCCTTATGTACTGTTATGCAATTTTACTTTGTATTTTCCAAACGGTCAGGATCGCCCGGAGGGCCCTTGCAATAAGAAAGTGGTTAACCCCAAGTCCCAAAAAAAAGTCCAACACAATTCTTGAACCGTTACCTCATCAACAACTACTTATGCTGACCGTAGCGAGATCGTCGCGCAGCGTACGCACATCTTATTGGAGTCGAATGAATTTTTAGTTTCTCACAAACATAACAGGCACTGGTCTCTTCTCGCGGAAAAGCCCTGTCGAAAGCGCAATGGGACGCTGTACGAGGCCTGGCGAGCTATGACACTGTTGTCATTGGAGGAGGTGAGAAGCTCTATGCATAATATATGTATTCATGCTGAGCGTTTTGTGCCAGGACCCGGAGGCTACGTCGCTGCTATCAAAGCGTCACAGTTGGGTCAAAAGGCGAGTCGTGCCGGATCTAGGCGAAAGTATAGAGCTAACTTTGAATATTCTCTTTGGTTAACTAGACTGCCTGCATAGAAAAACGGGGCGCGCTGGGCGGAACATGTTTGAATGTCGGATGTATCCCCTCCAAAGCCATGCTCAACAACTCGCACATATATCATCAAACATTACACGACATTAAATCACGTGGAATAGACGGTGCGTCGTCATTTCTAACAACCCCAAAGAAAGAAAAAAGTTCTAACTCGTGTTCAGTGGACGGTGTATCCCTCAACCTACCCAACATGCTGAAAGCGAAAGATACATCAGTAACAGGATTAACAAAGGGTGTCGAGGGCCTGTTCAAAAAGTACAAGGTCGACTACATCAAGGGTACCGGCTCGTTTGTGTCCGCGAACAAGCTCAAGGTCGACTTGCTCGAGGGTGGAGAGGAACAAATCGAGGCTAAAAACGTCATCATTGCGACGGGCTCGGATGCCATGGCGTTCCCTGGTGTACCGTTTGACGAGGAACGGATCGTCAGCTCGACGGGTGCATTGTCGCTCCAAGAGGTTCCTAAGAAACTCACCGTCATCGGTGGTGGTGTCATTGGTCTCGAACTTGGTAGTGTCTGGAGCCGACTTGGAGCTGAGGTGACCGTCGTCGAGTTTATGAGCGGCATCGGTGGCGTTGGCATCGACGAGGAGATTGCGTGAGTGGTGTGTTGCTTTTTTGACCTAGTGGCTTACTCATACTCTATCAGCAAGAGCTTCCAGAAGATTCTGACCAAGCAGGGCTTCAAGTTTAAATTGAACACCAAGGTCACATCCCTCAAGCGGGAAGGTGATGTCGTTACCATCGAAGTCGAGGGCGCTAAAGACGGCAAGAAGGAGACGGTAAGTTGGATTGTGCGACTCTGGCGGGGTTTGGCTGACGTTTTGAGCCTAGCTCACTTCGGACGTCGTCTTGGTCGCCATTGGCCGAAGACCGTACACGGACGGGCTCAACCTTGAAGCCATTGGTGTAGAAAAGG
>KN824330.1:25182-70097 GCA_000827415.1 Serendipita vermifera MAFF 305830
TCTTGTCCTTTCTGCGATTCTTGGCTAGTTATCCGCTGTAGCCCGTGGCTCTGGGTATGATAGATATTTACAGATGAATATTGCGATTGGCCTCTTCCACGAGTCGTGATAATGAGTTGATAGAATCCTTATCTTTTTGAAAAGTCTAAAGGGCATAAAGCAGATTGGGAAATGAGGGGCAAACGAGTCGGCGCCAATCGCTGGGTGCCAGCATATTTGGTGTACGATGCTTCAACCACTACCACGATAACATGGAACCAATATCTGCTGTTCTTTCTATCATTATACCCGTTGGTCAAGCCTGTTGCATCATGAATTGAGCACTGATGAACAAACCCCTTCACCGTTTAGGTCATCTCGGTGGCGAAGGCGACGCTGGTCATGATCGAGACGCAAGCACAGAAGGAACACTCGCATAATGACGCGTTAAAGGACTTAAGGATTGCAGTTGATGCACTCAAACGCGACGCCACTGGGTACGAAATCTTGCTCAGTTCTATCTTAAGTGGGGTCGATAAGAGGCCGATAGAACGACTATGTAGCAAGTGAGTATTATCTTCTCGCTGATAGCAATAGTATTAATACAGGGATACCCAAAGCCCCGAAGGAAGAGAGGCGCTCCGAAATCTCGATGTCGCATTCAAAGCGGCGAAACTTCTTATGGAGCAGAATCAAGTTAATGCTGTTAGTGGATCAGCAGGACTGTATGGCACACAAGCCCAGCCAGCGGCCAAGCGCCCGCCCATCAGAGAACTTGTCTTCTCCTTCCTCAAAGCCAATTTCAAACCAGACGATGGGACGGAATGGAGCATTCGTGATACGGCCAAGGATCTCGACGTTTGTAGAAGCAATTGCGAAAGCGCGTTCAAAATGACCTGGCACCTCTATGTCATTTACCAGCAGGCTCCCAGTCGCCGATCCACAGTCGACAACAGGAACCATAAAGGAGAACTGGGACCTGCGCTTGATAATGTGCTCAGCGCGTTTAACCACAAACCATTTTCCGTATCACCCGAAGGAGACAATCGCGTCAGGTACTCAAAATTGACGGTGCTAAACCAGAGTCACGAATATGCGAAAGCGCATGAGGAACTCATGAGGCGCGCTGGAAAGGCTTGGGTCGACGAAAGGGCCGATTTACAAATGACCAATTTCCAAACCGGAAAAACGATATCAAGGATTCAGGCCTTAGGGCAACTCCAAACATCACTTTTTGAAGTTCTATGGACCAGTACTGTAGAGCAGCTGAAACGTCATGGTTCAAACTGGGCCGAGGGTACCGGGAGAGGATCAGCGAATCCAGAGGCCGTAGGATTCAAAAATGACCTTTTAGATCTGGAAAAAGGCTTGCAAGAAGCAATCCTACGCGCCAAGAAACAGAGGTTTGCGATAGCGTTTTGCGGTATGGTCAAGGCGGGCAAATCACTCTTCCTCAACGCCTTGATCGGTGAACCTATTCTACCTTCCGATGGTTTGTCAAATGCTATATACTTGTCGTAAATCTAACATTTGCCCAGAACTGCCGTCGACCGCTTGGCCGTGCCGACTTAGGCACGTACCTAATCAAGCCATTCCACAACTGGAGTTCGACGATGCTCCGTTCATATCTGGAATCGCAGCACTCAAAGAGGCACGATACGGAGCCAGATTAAGTGAATATCAGCCACCATCTGATGATGTCTACGATGTAATGTTTGAGGAGGAAACCGAAGAGCCAAGCCCAGAAGAAGTTCGCATGAAGGAACTGCATGCTCAATGGGTCGACCTACATGCGGCTACCAAGGAAAACCTGAAACTCTTTGAGCAGCCCAATTATTATCTTCCCTCCAAGGCCACTGGTCACAGAGAAGTGAAAGATCTGGTAGGCGTACTTGATGCGTCATTTGCTTCGAGATTGATGTCCGAATAGCTCTCCAAACTTAACGACGTCGTTCGACTGTGTCACAGATTCAAGCTCAACTTTAACATGGAAGACGTGGAATGGCCGCTTCTGACAGTAGAGTTCAATTCACTGCGGGGTCACCAGATGGATGGAATCTATGAGGTCATTATTTATTGATGGCATCGACGGTATGCTCACATTAAGCACAGTTCATCGACCTTCCCGTCAGTAAACCCAGAATCAGGAACGCTTACGGCTAACTGAGATCCATAACCGTATTCAGGGAATTGGCGAGCAATTTGAAAGTGTACGTGACAGTCACCAAATACTTTCGGACGAGAGACTAATCGAGAACAGTTTGATTTCGAATCAATGATTCGCCTGGTGGCCAAGGATTCCAATGCCATTGTTCCAATCTTATCGTTCAAGGAACTATCACGCAGGCCAGTCCCTCGTTTCTATTTAAATTTCTAGGCTAAATCCATGTATAGTGATTGGAAAAAGCTTCCAGAAATAGTTGCCCATGGCTTTGGTAATCGTACCAGCATAGTGGTCTGCACTCATCTGTACGTTCTATTTCATTGAAATAACAGATACTCACTTTACCTAGGGATCAGATTGGTGGCCGCAATCTTACTGAACAACTTGCCACCGTGAGCAAAGTGTTCTGGCCTAGAAACATCCCGGGGACCACCACTGGAATCATTCCTTGCTCCTCTTTAATGGGCTTGAGCGCCCGAGCTCTGTTGGATCAATCAAAACGTTCAAAGCCACCCTTCAAATCGATCTGGGACAAGAACAAGAAACAAGTAGAGTACCCTGTAGGTTTCTCTCTCGTCCACCATGAGGTGAATATGTTCTAACTTTGCTTTATGAAATAGTGTGCTGAGAAGATCCTGGGTACAGGCCAACCAGAAGAAACGTACAACCGAATGTCTCCAGAAACCTGGCGTGCGAAACTTGAGATTAACTTGTCTGAAAGTGGCCTCCCAGATGCTATCAATAAGCTAACTCGGGAGATGGTGGATCAAGCAAAGCAACGCGCATTCTTATCGGAGTCCATTGCTGTCTGTAAGCAACTCAAAAAGATGAGTGCTGCTCAGGAGTAAGTCATTCTTTCCCCATCACCCTATGTCTGACTGATCCAGCGGCGTCAGGCGGAAGCTTTTGGAGGCTCGTCGTAGTAAGAACGAATTCGACGAGGCGAAGAGGGAATACGACGCCGCACGTGCAAAATTCTTCCAATTGATCGATTCTTGGAATGTGGCTGAACATCAGCAAAAGACAAACTATCATAATCGAATGAAGAAAGGACTGACAGCTTTGAAGAACCGGACAGACAAACATATTGCCGATGCGATCTCGCAGACGTTACGAAATTGGACCCTTGGCTCGGCTCCATCCATAGAAGAGCATACACCTGATCAAAGAGCCGGACATGCGCGTGACGAAGGAAGAAATGTCTCAGTGCTAGTCGTCAAGAGCGTTCATCATGCCGAGGAATTTTTGCGCTTGAGCCAAAAAGAGCTCCAAGGCTCACTCAATCGTGAAAAGCAAGATTTCGTAACGGCAGTTCGAAAAATGGCTGAAGAGGCGCGGGCTAAGAGGTTCCAGGAGCTTAAAGACGAGTTTGCTCGTCTTGACCCCCAGATTCAGCCTGAGCTTCGAGAGGAGATCATCGAAGATTTGAACAATCAATCGGTTGATATTCGCCAAGTCATATTCAATCACATCAAGAACGAGGTTCGTTGACTTCGCATTGGCAAATGACAGAAATCTAATCTCTTGGCAGATCAAAACCACCAAGACCAGGCATACAGCCGCGACGGCTTTCAGGGCAATAGAAGAGAAATTAGCCAAGCCTTTGCTATCCCAGAACGAAGACCCTATTCAAGTTCTGGATGAAGGCGAACAGAAGGCACTGAAAACAGTCGATGATTTGGGTTTTGTGGGTCAAACCACTCTTGTTTTTGGGTTGCTCTAATTGCGTTTCAGATGTTGCGTGCTCCTATCAGTGCGATGGCCACCATTCCATTCGTCTTTGGTCTTCCCATTTGGTGAGTACTTCGCTTTCAAATCTTGAGGCATGCAATTCTGACTCGGTTTTGGCGTAGGCCATGGATGGCCTATTCCAAGTCATTTCACCTTGAGATGAATATCATTGAATCTCAATACAGAAGAGAAATAGTTGAGCCGTGGTATCGAATTCTGCAAGAAGAAAGCCAGAAGGCCCTTTCTGGGACGATTGTAGCGAGTTCTGAAGTCGCTCGTGAGGCAGTCTTGAAGGCTCTGTCAAGAGAAGATGGACGTTACGAGCGCGAAAGTGCCCACAAAAATAGTCCCACGAAAGCAGGAATGGTTCAACATATGGTGGCCATGCAAAGCAACTTATATGCAGCGGAGGCTGCTCTTACAGAGATTCAGTACTTACTCAAGGAGTCAATCAACGATTCACAGTCATGAGATATATTGCTACTTCTAGTTTGTATACTACGGAATGATATTTGGCTTCGTTATATTGCGATGAAATGGGCCTTTGGCCGAAGAATGGAAAAGGTAATTGACATAGGCGGCATAAGCATGGTGAAGCATAAAGAGATAATTTGGGAATTTGGTAATCGCACTAAGAGAACGTAGGCGTCAATTCGCGCGGCGCAAAGACACGTCTCTTGTACACAGGAGGGTCGCCCCCTGGTGGACAAAGACGACCTCTGACGATGCGTCTATATCCATATGGGCGTAGGTAACGGTTTTCTGGGGTACGGATCGAGTCGCTAGGAGAATTTTCACGGGTTCTTTGCTCGTTTGTCGGTTCATTGGCTTGGTGATCCGTAGCGTATCTACTGAACCAATTGGGCCGGTAGTTGCTACTAGGAGAGGCTGATTCTGCATCACTACCGACAGAGAGGTTCTCCGAAGATTCGTATGCTTTGATTTCCTCCTCACCGATGGCTGGGGGTCTGGGAGAACCAGCCACAGGAAGGGCTGGAAGAAGTTTTACGTCGTAACCTGATGCTTCTTGACCTATTCCTGCTAATAAAACCTCGTTGGTATTTCTGTCCGACATGGGTCTTCGCCGCTCTTCGCTGTTGAGAGAGCTAGCGCGTGGAGCTTTGATAACTGGTATCACCGGACGCTCGAGTAGTTCGCTTGGCTCGTGAGAACCATAACGTCTATGAACAATTACTTTGTTTGGGTATACTAGTGGCCTTGGAGGCGTTGCTCGGAACCCCCTTGGGCGAGTACCATGGGTGGCATAACGCTTGGCTGGGGTCGATCCTCCCGCATAGATATCGATAATGGTGTTGGGATCATGATACACAGTAATTGGAGTTTTTAAAGGGGAGGAAACACCCGAAACGGATTGCCTTCGTGGATGGTTATCACCCTTTGGAAGGGCAGTGGGTTTCCCTTTGAGAGCTATGAGCTCCGGCTCTACAGGTCGCTTTATTAACGTAAATATGCTTACTAGATGAATCATAACCACTGCTGGAAATGGTTCTTGAAAGACTGTCAAAGATCTGTCTGGGTGATGAAGGCATCGAGCTTGGCTGGTGTGTTGGGGTAGAGTGGTAGGGATCAGGGTATGTGACCGGCTGTGCCACTTTATATAAACAGCCAGCTCATAATAGATAATACCCACCAATTCATTTCGTGGATAGCTAAGCCTTGCGCCGCCATGGTCGGTGGCACACCGGTAAGCCATCCCTTAAGCCACACAAAGATTTACACAAAGCCGAGTCTGAAATCTAAGATAATGCACCAAAAGTCTTCATAGAGTCGATAGAGGCTTGTAGGTACTCGCCACCTTGGATTAGGCCCAAGCTTTGCCACGACTGACAATGGCCATCCCTTTGCAATGGTCTTACGATCATGGATTTGCATTATATATGCGATATTGTACGCCTCTAACAGCTCTAGATACTAAATCCATATTATATCAAACAGCCAATTTGCATTTCATCGATACTAGTTGTTCGTGTGTATGTGAATGGAGCAAGACCTGACCAAATCATGGAATTTTGAACGATTTATGTAGAATTAACGTTGATCACCAAGATCCAAATACTCAAGCACGGGTTTTGTCGACCTGCGCAGGTGCTTCGACCATTGGGTGAGAGCTATGGCTGGATGAGTCATGTAGAATAGCTCGTATAAAAGTCACTCACCCCGAGTATAACTTTCGCAATCGTAAAACTTCCAGTTTCGTGAGTCCAAATTGGTTCGTCCACTCTTCTTCTGTCAGGTCATCGGGGTTGTCTGTCGGTAGATAACCGGCGGTTGCCAACTTGGACTCTAGATCTTCCGTTATAAAGGCCCTATTTGAATTAGCCCAAGTAGATAGTGGGTTTGATGATGCTCCGTATGCATAAACCGAGCTACCGTAGACAGGAGGGGAACCATGTCGAGGGGCGTAACTGGATGCAGCCGACATTGGGCGGTTGCTCATGCTGGCTGATGACACATATGTAGGGCTGCGGTTCAGTGGTGCCGCTGCAGCCAGCAAGGGTTGTTCTCCCTGACTGCCCGGAGTTGCAGGGGTCGTCCAAGGTGGTGAAGGGGACGAAGGAGGCGAGGCAGAGCCGTTTGCAAAGTCGTACTGGACTCCTGCGGCAGCCGGAATCTGCCAAGCAGCTGGCGTTTCTGCCGCAGGTGTAACGGGTGGCACAGCAGTGGCTCCATTCGAATCGATCGGTACCTTCTCCGAGTGTGGTGTTACTTGCTTTTCTCGTTTCCGGAACCACAGGATACCAAAGATGATCAAAGCGAGCAGTGCAACCCCTCCAACTGTTCCTCCTACGATTGCGCCTATAGGAGCCTCCTTGAACGAGGGGGAAGTGGCAGTCGTGCCTTGAAGAAGGGGATGTTCATGTCAGAGGGAGGGTCGTCAGCTTACATATGTCAGACCTCACTTACCCTCAGTACTATCCAAGGCCGGCGTCGAGATCTTAAAGTTTATGTCTTGAACGTAGAGCCCAAGAGTCTCAGTCCTATTGCTATGATTGAGAGCGAAACTGATATTGAGCAACAGGTATGCAGTGCTTCCGGAACTAGGTACTACAGTCATCGTTCCATTGTGACTGATCTTGTTAGCTGGTTAACGGTTCAGTATCGTAGCTAACGATGAGTAAATGCTCTTACCCGCGTCCCATGCGCCCCCTGGGACATGGAATGCCGTATAGTCAGTGGCACTGATGGTGTCTGTGTACGCTGCGTCCCCAATCTGAGACTTGACGGGGTAAGAAACCCCAGCGATAGGACCGGATTTGAGGAACGCTGGCCAAAATGACCAGGTACTTGGGAGGTCGAATAAGCATACCCGAGGCCTGGATTGATGAAAAGAAAATTTCTTACAATTGCAGAGCATTGGAGTTCCCATATCTTGCCATGTCCACAGAAACATTGGCCACATAGCTAGTGTGGAATGTGATCGCACCCTCTGCGCCGTCTACATAACAGCAGAGGCAGAAAGGACTAGAGCAGGGTGAGCCCTGGACGAGTTCAACTAGAAGAAGTTGTTTATGTTAGGCTCCCAACTTATCCCTCGAAGGTAGGCATACCTTCTGCTCCAGGAGTCTCGAGTGACTGTGGCGTCCAGGGACCCCCATGGTCCTGTAGTGTCTGATCCGCGCTTACAAAGTCACCATAGGCAATCGAAGGTACAGAAGAAGACATTTTGGTGACACGGAATGCCCCTGAGCGATGGGTGCTGCCTTGAGGAGAGGTGAGGGGGACAAGGGAATGGCCGACAAGGACGAGGTGCACACCTTTTCAGCACGAAAACACCAGCGAACCATGTGGTAGTCACTCTGGATCTATTTTTAGACCGAGTGTATAACAAAATTTATACATTTAGGGCTATCTGGTATAGCTGCCAGCAGCAGGTGGCTCGATCAGGGGCCGGGAACCCGACTCTCTATTTATATGCTGCCAGCACGTTTAGAATTAAATACTCAGGAAATACGACTTTTCCGATGCTGAATTTGCCAAGAAAGCATAGAGGGCCATTCGGGTCGGGGTTTGGTGGAGGTGTGAACGTGACTTGGTCCAATAAGGCAAAAACCGATTAGTGGACCCGAAATAGGCGTTCATTAGGGCTAGGTCCCTTGAATTCGGAGATTACCGACGGCTAGACCTTGTCTTAGTGAGTAGTGTATCTACACTATGGGACCCAGCTCAAGCACATTCGTATAGAGTGACTCTTGAATGCGGAGGTATACTTTAGTTCGACCGACGTGATGAGTACTTGATGATACAGGCTTGCGGGCTCCAGACGTGAACGCCACATCCTCGACCTTCTTCGGAGCCAGACTTCCAGCTTTTATATAAGACGTCCTTCTTATCCGTCAAACCCTCCTTTCGCCAGAGCCGACGCCGACTGTTCTCAATGAATCGAGATTTGCGAGAAGGTAGTCCGAGTCGCCGATGCAGATTCTCAGCAAAAGTAAGTTTCTTGTATCTCACAAGATGGCATAATCATTATCACCACCTGTGCGTATTAGGGATCTAGAAGGTAACTTCGTTAGGAGCAAAGCGATCCGAATGCATGTTCTTACTCAAAACGCGTGATGCCCTATGGAGCCGTCTCCAAAACTTATCCCAACATTCGTTGAAGCTTATCAGTCCTTCGTCGCTTAGTGTTGCATTGGCCATCTTCCCTTCGGTCCGACTGGATGGGATTATCAAAAGGGAGGTTGAACCTGGCCAGGTACGAGTGGATACTGAACCAAACAATTTCAAGAGCACAGCTGCTCTCGAATATTATTCTCGTCACGTCTTCTGGCGCCCATCCCGAAAGCGGTAGTCTTGGGGTCTCCTGGAACGCGGCCTCGACCTAGCGATAACGGCACACGACTGCGAAAAATCACCAAAAATTTACTATAAATCACAATCAGATGTCCTATTTGCGTTAGACATTTCTTCACCACCGAGAACAGTTTTTTGCGCTATCACGATCCAGTTGGCTGCTCGATTATGTCGAAATGGAAAAGAAACGTGCAATGATGCAATTTGTTTGCACTCTGATTGTCTCCGGGATTCCATCGCGTTTTTGGTCTCCTTTGTCCGGATCATCGAAACCGGACAGACCCCGACAACCGTACGCCCTGGGAAGCTAGCCACCCTATTTTAAGCCCTCCGTTTTTGCGATAAGCAGGGAATATTCCTCTCCCCATTTCCCTTTCCATGGCTTCACACACCTCTCCGTGGTCTGGTGCAGACGAAAAGGGCGTTCGCCAGCCGTTGAAAGTTGGAGGCACGGCGTTGTTGGCTCTCTCGTTCCAGACGTTGGGTAAGTAGCCCTGTTCACGGACAACGGCAACGACTGATTCTTGTCACTCTAGGCATCATCTATTCGGATATCGGTATGCCCATATTGTAACAGCATGTGATTGGGAGGTCCTGATACCGATTATCAGGGACCTCACCATTGTACGTGCTCAACGGCATTTGGCCGTCGAGTGGACCGGTACCCAGTCCAGAGGATGTTGTCGGCGGCGTGTCCGCCATCGTTTGGGCGATGACCCTCATCCCTCTTCTGAAATACGTGCGTACCACACCTCCACCGGAATTTCCTTTTTTGACATGTGCTTTCAGGTCATATTCGGGATGCACTTTGGAACCAAAGAAGGGGAAGGTGGTACATTTGCACTGTTCCACGGTATCTTCCCTCCAAGACCAGTTGACTACGACGAGGACCGCGCACTCACCACAGATTCTGGATGGAAGACACCATCTAGCAGCAGTGCAATGTCTACAAGGAGCATTCTAGGTCGTTCCAAGTGGTTCTTGTTGGCATGGGTGAGTGTTTGCGTTATCTGTTTTGAACATTGCACTCTAAAGTCACATCTACTTGTCGCCATGTGCAGGCCCTGTTCGGAACATCCCTTACCTTTGCAGATGGCATGCTCACCCCTGCCGTCTCCGTTACCTCTGCCGTTGGAGGTATCGCCCTTACAGTACCTTCCTTGACATCAAATATTGGTCCCATATCCATCGGCTTTATCGTTGCTCTCTTTCTCATTCAGCGCTTTGGTACAGCAAAAGTTTCCGTACTCTTCTCACCAGGTATGTTGATCCTTCCTCCTCTGCAATTCGAACTCAATTCCTACGTCAGTAACGTTCATATGGTTGACCGTCTTGTTCATAACCGGCATTTACAACGTCGTCTCGTACCCTGGCATATTCAGAGCTTATGATCCATCCCGAGCGATCATGTGTAAGCCTACTACCAACCCCGGATAGTACCCTTCTCACATTTCTTTGATCAGTCTTTGTTCGGACGGGCCAGTATGATCTCTTGGCCGGTGTACTCCTCGCGGTCACAGGATGTGAAGCCATGTTTGCAAAGTGAGCCTGACCAACCTCAAAGATAAAACACTCTCTTATCCATTCATCTAGCCTTGGCCAGTTCAACAGGCTTTCCATCCAGGTAGATTTGGGTACCTTTTTTCCAGCTCTCCTCTAATCTGTGCATAGCTATCCTTCGCCTGTTTCGCGTATCCTGCCTTAGTTATGGCATATCTTGGACAAGGCGCTAAGCTAATTACGAATGGAAACGAGGTCATTTCAAATGTCTTCTATACCACCATCCCAGGCGGAGCCGGTTCGGGGATGTATTGGTTAGTACATTATGCTTTGACGGGCGATACGTTAATCCCTCCGCCAGGTTTGTATACGTCATAGCCATTCTCGCTACGGTTAGCCTAGTCGCTTCAACTTTCGTTCAGCGTTTCTGATAATCCCTCCTTTCAGCTTGTGGCCTCTCAAGCTACCATCACTGCAACATTTTCGCTATTCCAACAAGTTATCAACTTGAGAAGTCTGCCACCGTACGTGTTGCATCAAACCCATCTTCTTTCCTTATTTATTCTGGCTCAGAGTGCGGATGCGATATACCTCCGAAACCATTCAAGGGCAGATCTACATACCATCCATCAATTGGGTTCTTTGCGTCGGTACCATCATCTTCGTAGTCATCTTCCCGGATACATCACGATTGACCAACGCATACGGGCAAGCCTATTTTCCGAATTTTTTATTTACCATCTGCTCACTCTCCATTAGATTCGCCGTTGCCACTGTCATGTTCGTGACAACCACTCTCATCTTCATTCAAATCCCCTATGTCAAGCAGCGTTCGTGGCTTTTCGCCGTTGCATGGCTTATCTTCTTCGGGTTCATCGACGGGCTTTTCTGGGGCGCCGCTATTCGCAAGGTCCCAACGGGTGCATGGGTTCCCTTGCTTATCGGATCCGTCCTGTATGTGTATACCACTTCTGGTCTGCTTGACCTCACACCTTTCTTTATAGCACCATCTTCATGGTATTCTGGACGTGGGCCCAAGGTCTCGAAGACGAATTTGACGGAGCGAACCGTCGCAACCTTCGCCATTTTATTTCGAAAACTATCACGGAGAAAGTAACATATTCGCCTACTAGCAGACCCCCGCGAGTGGTCGAATTTGCAGAGGACGAGATCACTGTGGCCAAGTCAGCCGAAACTCCTGAAATTTCCGATGGGCAAGACTCTGAAGATATCACGGAGACTATCCAGCTCTACCTGGATACTGGAGATCAAGAAAAAGTCCCGCTCCCTCGTATGTCCACAATGGCCATTTTCCACAAGCTTTCTTCCGGAAAAGGAGTGCCGCATACCTTTTACGGATTCTTGAAACAGTGGCCTGCCCTTCCTCGGGTTGTTGTAAGTACAAATGAATGTGTGTCAAGTGAGCCAATCTAACACTGGTCTAGGTCTTCCTCTCCGTCCGAATCATGCCCATTGCACACGTGGAGAAAGAAGAGCAATACCGCATCAACAAGGTCCGCTCTTTGCCAGGCTTCTACGGTGCCACCTACATGAAGGGCTTCCGGGACCCATTCCATATCGACGTCGATGCAATTGTGGCTCTTATCACCGCACTCGAGCTCCGCGCGCATGATTCGATGGAAGAAGCAGAAAAGGTCAATGCCGAAATCAGGACTGCCGCGAAGAGCACGACCCATATGTGCGTTTTTGGCCTTTAAGTCTCCTGAGCACGACTAATCTGGATACAGCGTACCACACTATCATGTTATTGCGCGCCGAATCATTATTCTTGGAGCACCGGTTATCAATTGGTTCCGCAGGGTACTCATTGAGGAAGTGTATCGAAGCATTTCCTATGTGTTCCCTGAGACTGTGACATGGCGTCAAGCACCAGATGAGTAAGTAAAAACACGTTTTACCGCATTTCTTCGTGTTAAACCTGTTTCTAGAATCATTCACGTTGGTGTGACGGCTGGGATATAACCAACCCAGCAAACTGATTGCTGGGAAAAGATACCATGGGTTGGATTGGTAGCACCGCAGAAAGCATGAAACAAATAGTTTTGAAACCATAGATCGAATAAAGAAAGCTTTCCAAATAACATCCGCGTCTGAATAAGGGGCAACTTGGACTCTACCATTCCTCAGAGTATTGTGCACTGGACTTTTGATCCAGATCTCCGGCTCAATGTACTCTATATGGACGAATCCACGTGTTTTCTTGACTATTTTGATATTGTGACGACAGGTCGGATAATGCTGGCGTACAAGCTCGGCGCCTCTTTGCATTTCCCATTTGACAGTCTCCTCTTAGGTTGCGTCTTGAACCCATCCAAGACGCAAATATCACAATGGAGACTCTATCAGCTGCTGCGAATGCACTTGGACCGGTGAGTCGACCCCAGGTCAAGGCATGTATCCAAACTGAAGCATTTCACCTCCTAGATGGTCACCACAGCCAAGGAGGCACTTTCGCTGATCGAGATTCGAGGAAGGACGATGAAAGCTCAGAACGAAGCTCTGAATGAACTCAGAATCTCCATCGAGTCCCTCAAGCGTGATGCTATAGGCTATAAGATGCTACTTGAATCTGTTATCAAGGCGTGCGATAAGAAACATTTGAAGAAATTATGCACAATGTACGTTTGAACTGTCTTGAGGAAGGCTTTACTGACATTTGCATGAAGGTCTGAGGGAATAGAGGCCATTCGAAACCTCGAACTTGCTCTCAAATTCACTGTGCAACTTTTGAATCAGAATCAAACCTCAACATACAAAAATATTCCATATGGTGTTCAGTTGCGGCCTGGATCCAAGCGACCCCTCATTAAGGATCTCATCCGCTCGTGTTCGTCCCATTATGTATCCGTGGAGAAACACACGTGGAGCTCTTCCAAATTGAGCTCTCCTCACGAAGACCAGACCGACCGTCACATGCGTGATACAAGCCACGATATTGACATGTGTAGAAACGAATGCGCAGGCGCCTTCAAGGGCGTCTGGTACCTCTATATCATGTATCAGCAAGCACCACATTGGCGCTCATCCTTTTACAATGACTACCGTGGCGAAGAATTGGGTTACGCCCTCAACAACGTACTCGTCGCATTCAACAAAACTCCTTTCTCCGTCTCAGCTGTCGGCACCGACTATATACCGACCGATGTTCTCATGGAATTCCAAAGGAGTCATCAGTGTGCTCTTGAGCACAAGAAGATCATGGAGCGTGCGGGAAAGGCTTGGGTGGACGAGCGACTCGATCGCTTGATCAACCACAACAGATCAGGAAGACTCATTTCAAAAGTACAAGCACTAGGTCAAATTCAGACCTCTTTACTCGAGCTGTTGTGGACGGGGGTTGTTGAGCAACTAAAGAAATGCGGTTCTCAGCACTCCAGTGAGCAGGAATTTGTCCTGATCGGATCACCTAATCTCGAGGAGGCAGCATTCAAAGAAGATCTCGCCGACCTCGAGCAATCGTTACTGGAGGCAATCTTGAGAGCTAAAAAGCAGCGGTTCGCAATATCATTTTGCGGCATGGTCAAGGCAGGAAAGTCTCTATTTTTGAACGCGTTAATTGGAGAACGGATTCTACCCTCAGGCGGTACGTGAATCTTCATACAACATGATAAGCCCGTGCTGAACCCGGCTTAGAGCTTCCGTCAACTGCTTGGCCGTGTCGTCTTAGGCATGTGCCAGGACAAACCATCCCTCAACTAGAATTTGACGATGGCCCTTTCCTCTCCGGAATTGCTGCGCTCCAGCGTGAAAAGTTCGGTGCAAAACTACGCCTCTATCAACCACCATCTGAGAATATATACGACGTCATGTTCGAAGGAGAGCCTGAAGAACCATCCCCAGAGGAAATACGATTAAAAGAATTACATGCCCAATGGGTGGACCTTCACGTAGCCACCAAGAAGAATCTATTGGAGTTCGAGAAGCCCGACTTTCATCTTCCCTCAAGAGCCACTGGGCATGAGGATGTCAAGAAACTGGTTCGTTGAATGGCGTCTTCCAAGTACTCAAGACTGACGATGACTGTAGCTCTCTCAATTAAACGATATAGTGCGACTCTGTCATAAATTCAAATTAGGATTTGACATGGAAGATATCGAATGGCCCCTTCTGACCGTGGAGTTCAACTCGCTTAGGGGTCACCAGATGGACGGCATTTATGAGGTATCTATCTATTACACTTACTCTCGTTTAATCGCTCAACATGCCCCAGTTTATTGATCTTCCGGTACGCTTCCACACGAAGAGAGATCTAATGAGGCAACATTTACTGAAGCCATAAGCAGGGAATCGGCGAAAAGTTTGAAACTGTGAGTTTCTATAGACACATGGTAGATATGCTAAATCCAACTGGATAGTTCGACTTTGAATCAATGATCCGTCTGGTGGCAAAAGATTCGAATGCCATCGTTCCGATCATCTCGTTCAAAGAACTGGCTCGCAGGTGTGTATGACTCCTGCCATAACTCAACTCAAGTCTCATGCTCGCCTTTAGCGACTGGAAGAAACTTCCTGAGATCATGGCGCAAGGATTTGGAGGGCGGATTGGCGTGGTGGTTTGCACCCATCTGTAGGTATCCTCCTCATTTGGAGACGACTCACCAACATCTCGCATACAGTGACCATGTCAATGTTTCTGATCTGGAAGAACTCCTTATAACCGCAAGTAAAGTGTTTTGGCCTCGCAACATTGCCATGGGCACGCAAAATATCATTGCTTGCTCATCTTTGATGGGACTGAGTGCTCGGGCCCTTTTGGATATGTCGACAAACGCAAAGCCGGATTTTGAATCATTTTGGGACAAGCAGCGGAAAAAGGTCGAATACCCTGTGAGATTTGCTTCACCACGAGCCGTAATCTTACTCTAACTCTCCGGGGTTTAGTGCGCAGAGAAGATCTTAGGAACTGGAAGACCAAAAGAAACATATGATCGGCTCTCAACCAAAACGTGGCGTGAAGAATTAGAGCACAATCTGGAGGAGAGTGGCCTACCAAGTGCCATCAATAAACTCACAAGCGAGATGGTCGACCAAGCCAAACAACGAGCATACTTTACCGAGGCTGTTGCGATTCATAAGCAACTGCGGAAGATGAATCTTGGTCTAGAGTCAGTGCCCAATCCACCATGTCACATACTTGGCTAACTGTCAATCACTTAGCCGAGAGCTTCTAGAAGCAAGACGTAGTAAAGCTGAATTCAATCAAGCCAAGAAAGAATACCAAGCAGCACGCCTAGAGTTCTTCGGAATAATCGAATCTTGGGATGTGGCCGAATATTTGCAAGTTGACGGTAAATAAGCTCCGTTTATCATATCCTCTACTGACTGAAAGCCATTTAGCCTACGAAAGCAGGATGTTTAAAGGAATCGGCGCGTTGAGAAAACGAATAGAAATGCATATCAAGGATGCGATAAGCAAGACTCTGACCTCATGGTCTCTTCGTGCAGACCCTTCCATCGAACAAGACGATAGTGGCGGTATTCTTGGGCGAGAATCCGAGTATGCAGAGGCGAAAGAAGAGGACGGTGTCACAGTTCTGGTGGTGAAAAGTGTTGCTCATGCCGAAGAGTTTTTACGCTTGAGCCAAAGAGAACTCCAAACATCTCTGAACCATGAGAAGCAAGAATTTGTCGCCGCTATCCGAAGGTATGCGCACCACACTATGACAAACTTCATCTGTCCGTGCTCTTACTACCACCCTATAGAATGGCGGAGGAAGCGAGAGCCACGCGATTCCAGGAGCTCAAAGACAAGTTCACACGTATTGATCCTCTAATCCAAGCTGGACTCCGAGAAGAGATTATTGAAGATCTGGATAGTCAATCGGTCGACGTCCGCCAAGTTGTTTTCAATCATATTCGAAACGAGGCGAGTTTACACCGTCTATATGCTTGCAATTTTTGACGCATATAATAGATTAAAACGACGAGGACGCGCCACACTGCTGTTACCGCTTTCAGGGCTATTGAAGAGATATTGGCAAAACCATTGTTGTCGCAGAAGGATGAGACCCCTCAACTGATAGACGAGGGCGAACGCAAAGCGTTGAAGACAATTGATGACCTGGGATTTGTAAGGGCACTCTAGCATCTACCTTACATGGGCTGATCTAGTTTTTCAGATGTTCCGTGCTCCCCTCACCGCAATCGCCACAATTCCGTTCGTCTTTGGGCTTCCTGTTTGGTGGGTGACTATTCTAGAAAACGCTACAACCTCATTATACTCATGTTATCATCCCAGGCCATGGATGGTTCGTGCACGATCCTTTCACCTCGCAATGGATGTCATAGAATCAAGATACCGGGAGGAAATTGCCAATCCATGGCTAAACGCACTGCAGGTGGAAAGCTGGAAAGCCCTCCGTGGTACGATTGCAGCGAGTACCGCGGTAGCGAGAGAGGCGGTGGTTACGGCCATTGCACGAGAGGACGGTCGCTATGAACGCGAGAGTGCACACAAGAATAGTCCGGCGAAGGCGGAGATGTTGGCACACGTTATTAGCACCCAGAGCAACCTTTGTGCGGCCGAAGGTGCTCTGATGGAACTCCAAAGATTGCTTAAGGAGTCTATTCAGAAATCCTGAAGCCTTGATGATAGCCTATTTAGTGCGAGTATAGTCACTGTAAATCATTAGTCCTGTAGTATGAACGCGTTCTTTTGTGCTATTTTCTCGTGGGCGAACTTAAACAAAACTCGAGCCTTAAAGTCAGGACGTTAACGTCAGAATCCAGTCAGTAGCAAGGCCCCCACTTCCAGTTTAAGCATAGACACAAAAGAATCGATACCATGAATAGAAGGTCCAAAGCATTAGAATTTGATGACTTTTTGGAATCAGATTTAGCTACACGAATTATCCAAATGGGTTCCTTGTCGAATCATTAACGTGTACGTTTGTTTGAGAAGCAAGAAAAGAATTAGACTTGTACAGTTTAGTACTGTTGTTTGGGTAAAGGGTTTGTGCTTGGGTAGCCCGGCTTTGTACGGCTCCAACCTTTACTTAGACACGATTCCTCCTGAATTTGTGATACCAGGGCCTCTTGGTCTCAATGGTATAAGGCTCGGTCTTGGCCTTGTGGCGGCGGCGTCCAAAGCAGACGATGCAGCCGGCAACCGCGGTGAGGATGAGGACGACGAGGGTCATCCAGAAAGCGGGGCCTGGGCTGGTGCTTCCGTCGATATTGCCCATCTGATTCTTGATGCGGACAAAGAGGGCAATGTCAATGGCAAAGACGATGAGGGTGAGGAGAGAGCCGAGGAAAGCGACGAGGGAAGCGACGAGGAGGACGGTGAGGTGCTCTGAAAAGGAGAGGAGCCACGCGATGAAGATGGCGGCGGCTGCGATGGGGTGAATGACGGTTCCACGCGTCCAGGATGCTCCAACGTCCTGTCCGCCTACACTCGAGTCATATCCGTATCCCTATTTAGATTGAAAAGTCAAGTTTTAGCGGGGATCGAATTTGGTCGGTCGAATGACGTACCCTCGAGACGCATTGCCAGTCTCCACCAGAATTCGCGAGCTGCAGGGGCAAAATTCAGATAAATTTTTGTTGATGAGAAATGATACTTACTGAAGCACAAACTCCCCAAATACCCCACTAAAAAACGAAGACAAAGGTGCGTAAGTGGCTGTGTCAAGGCCTATTATTTTCTATGGCACGACGTTTACTGACCCTAAACTCCGTGGCCTGGTCGTTGCTCGTTCCAATGGTGCGTGGGGTTCCATATGACGTGCGAACAAGGTCGAATGCTCGTACATATGGTACAGAGATGGAAATCTAAGAGAGAGGGAACGAGGCACCGGGCGTCAAAAATGTTGCATCATTGATTCGCCACCGCATTTGATTCACTCACTAGGATGGACAAGATGAAAGCAACTCCGAGGATGACTGCACCGGGGATGAGATGATGGCGAGCCATATTGAGCAAATCGTGGTTGGGGTCCAAGTTTTGCGAGGCCAGGTTTGGGCATGTATGGAGTATGGAACCATGCATGACGTCGTGCGCTCGCTTCGACAGAAGCAATCGCAAATTCTAAATTTATTTTAATAATTATGAAACATCGTATGATGATATTTCCGAGCGTTATGGAGGCTCAAACAAAGATGAACTCTTTGAAAATGGCCAGAGGCCCCGGCCCTCGAGTTCGGTCCCGTGTTTTGGTCTTCCGACCACACCAATACACAGGGCGAAGATTAGAAGGAAGGGAGGGAAAATGGGTTCTGAGTTAAGAAAATAGTCTAAAGTACAAATGGCTCATTGAAAACGCGCTACTTGGCTGAAAAGAGACTTCAGGTCACGTAAAGATTACCTGGAGGCCTCGTGTTACGCTCGAAGACAAAGCAGAGACTCAGAATTGGATCGAAAATATCTTTTAGAATCAGAAATGGTACCCCAAGCTCTAGAACATGGACTCCAGACGGCCGACAAGTAGTATCAGTATTGGTGTCCATTAGCTTTGACGAATACGGCACTTTTGTGATCTTATCTCACGATAACGGCTATTTGGTCATCTTTCAGTCGAATACTGCTTCCAAAGTTGTGATCAATTTTACCAGCCTTCCTTGAACCTGACCGCATTTACCGATGCTACTTCAGTCAACTCGGGTAACCCGCGGGAAGGGACTATGCCTTCTCAGCTTGGGTAAGTACCTTCTTTAATCATATCCCTACCTCTCCTCACATACTTGATAGATGCTGGCGGGACACGAGCCATATCGCAATTGACAATTCTGGCCCAGATGATGCACCAACTCAATTACAACACTAAGGATGACTCGCTTGATAGACCTTGCACTGCATTCGACATGATTGGTGGCGTCGGAAGCGGAGGGTGAGTAGAGACTATTAATAGGCGCGAGAGCATCTGATCTCTAATCCACTCACAGGTTTATCGCAATCCTATTTGTAGTCCTTGGATTGAAAATAGAAGATTCCATAGAGGAGTTTACAAATCTGAGTGTCAACGTACTTGATAAACAAGGTGTTGATGCAGATACTCGGACGGCAATTCTCAGTGAACATGTGGACGGTCTATTGAAAAAGTACCAGATAGACAGGACATCCCGCCTACTCGATCTAAACGAACGCTCTAAAGGATGTAAACTGTGCGTTTTCGGCCAACATCTGCAGTGAACGACACCTGACCAATCATAGTGCCGTGCCTGTGTCATACAAGCAACACGCCGGATCCATCTGTATTCTCAGAAACTTCTCCTCGCGTCGAGAAACTACTCCCAATCTGACGATCGCCGAAGCAATGATGGCTACCCTCACTACCCCGCCACTCTTCACTTCTACTCAAGTCCTCAAAGACGCTGCGACATTTGAATATATCGGTGCAGATTGGACACATAGTAACCCGACTCAAGAGATCATTGCTGAGGCCCACGAAGCTTTCGGGGCGGAGGCGAAAGTGACTTGTATACTAAATCTCGGTTGTGGCCATCCTGGAATTTTCATCAGTCCTAATCACTCCAACCTGGATGAATGGAATCAGTTCCTAGAACGCTTGGCTTTAGACGCGGAAAGGAAGGCACAAACGTTGGATGCCCAGATGGGAAGGCTGGGAATCTATAGCCGTTTTAGCGTCAGTAATGGATTGGAAAGGATTACTTCCGCAGCGACCATTGGTCTTGGAGAGATTATGACGCATACAAAAGTCTATCTCGACGATACGCAAGTCACGCGTAAGATGGATTCGTGCGTAGAATCGCTTCGAATACGTGATGGTGTGTCATCTTTGGACCAAATCAGTAAGCCGAATGAGCATCTTCATGCATGTCATACGCTGACCCTCATCCAGGGCATACTGGTGGCCAAGCGATCCTTACCCCTCAACTTCCTCCGTTGACGAAGACGTTTGTGATGAGAAAGAAGCCATGGGAATTCGTCGAAAGAGTCCTACTCGGACCGAGGGACCCAAATGACATCGATGGTCCGAGGATGCTCTTCATAACGGGAATTGGGGGATGTGGGAAGACGCAACTCATGTTAAGGTTTATGAAGGAACATAAATCCCAGTGAGATCTTCGGAATTTTTTTTTTTGATTTTTTCAGTCTAACTCGCCAAAGATTTGCCTATCAGTTTTTCATTGACGGGAGCAGCGAGGATCGAATACGTGCCGATATTATCCGAAATGTACGCGCACTTGGGACAGAATACTCACAGAAAGGATTCGAGGACTGTGTTCTATTCCTTTCTTACCCGTCTCGCGAAGGGCGATCTCTCCTTCTTTATGACAACGTTGATGATCCGAATCTCGACTTATCCTCACTTCTTCCTCAAGGAGATGCATGTGCAATTGCTATCACGTCCCGAAATGGCCTACTCGGAGATACTCAACCGGAAGTCCATCTTCAATTGGACATCATGTCCCTCGACGAAGCAACTGAACTCCTCATACATGGCCTGAGTCTCTCCGCATCCGCTTTAGATCGCGTCCGGTCGGATGTACTTGAGCTTGCCAAAGCCTTAGGTTGCTTGCCGATTGCACTACAACAAGCATGTGCTTATATGCGGCAAGCCAAATGTTCTCCGCGAGAATACCTCGAAAGACTGTCGGTTAATCGAGAGAAACTACTCGGGCAAGCGATCAAGCTCCAAGTCAACATGCGCTCTATCTCAACCTATGCCGCCTTTGAGACGTCGTTCAGGAGGCTGCCAAGGGCTAGTCAGAAGCTAATTCGGTTGCTATCTTGCCTCTACTGGGGGAGATTCCCGCTAGAGCTAGTAAAATTGGCCGCTCGATATAAATTCGCCGAATACGACATGGCCTTCGTAGAGCACGGCGATGACTACCATACTGGGAAGATGTTACTGGAAGATATTTTTCTAGATAATGGAGAATGGAAGATCACCAACTTGGACGACATGATCATTTCACTCCAGAATTATTCTTTGGTATCTACCGTCCGTGGTGTGGATACCCTTTTACTTCAAATGCATCCCCTTACACACGAGTGGGTGCATGAATACATTCCAATGAGTGAGAAGCATAGCTTTCAGTCGGCAGCTATTCTCCTCGTAGCACTTGGGGCCCGCGATGAGCGCACAGCAGCCACACAGTACTTGGCCAGCCATATAACACATATGGAGCCTTATTGGAATCATCTCCATGTAAATGACTCGATGGCATTTGGGTCTATTCTCTACCAAAATGGCCTATACCAGACCGCGTTGAAAGTGCAGGAGCACGCAATTGACGATTTCAAACAATATTCGGACGCAGATGATACCAAATTTTCAGATCTTTTATTGAATTTATCCCTCACACTTTCGGCCTCAGGAGAATTGAAGGAAGCTGAAAGGCTACAGAAAGAAGCAATCGAAATCAGGAAGAAGATTCTAGGAGTGCAGCATCCCGATACCATCACGGCATCCGCCAACCTTGCAGGCACCTACAGAGAATTAGGGAAATTAATTGAGGCGAAGGTCCTCCAGGAGGAGGTAGTCAACCTCAGAAAGGCGATTCTAGGAGCGCGCCACCTCAGTACACTCACCGCATCTAATAACCTTGCAAATATATATGTGAATTTGGGGACATTCAACGAGGTCAAGGTACTTCAAGAGGAGATGCTTGAGCTAAGGAAGGAGATTCTTGGGAAACGACACTCTGAAACCATTAATGCGTCCAATAACCTCGCAAACACCTATAGGAGATTGGGCAGGCTCAATGATGCGAAGGTTCTCCAGGAAGAGGTACTGGAACTTTGTAAAGAGATTCTGGGAGAGAAGCATCCCACCACCTGCAGCACATCCGGTGACCTCGCAATCTCCTACAGGGAGTTGGGAATGCTGAATGAGGCGAAGGCTCTTGAAGAGGAGGTACTTGAACTGAGGAAGAACACTTTGGGAGATCGGCATCCCGACACCCTCGTGGCATCCAACAACCTCGCACTTACTTATAGCAGTCTAGGGATGTTAGACGAGGCGAAAGCTCTTCAAGAAGAGGTATTGGAACTCAGGAAAGAGGTTCTGGGAGAACGGCATCCCGATACCATCTCTGTGTCTGGCTGCCTCGCAAACACTTATAGGGGATTGGGGAGGCTCCAGGACGCTCAATTTCTTCGTGAAAAGGTACTTGAGATGAGTAAAGCTATACTAGGAGAACTGCATCCCGACACCGTCATCGCCTCCAATAACCTCGCAATCACCTATATGGACTTAGGCAGGTTTAATGAGGCAAAAGCTCTTCAAGAGAAGGTACTGGAACAGAGGAAGGAGATTCTGGGGAAGCGGCATCCCGACACCCTCGCGGCATTCAACAACCTCGCGGGCACCTATCAAGGTTTAGGGATGTTCAATGAGGCGAAGGTACTTCAGGAGGAGGTCCTTGAGCTGAGAACAGAGATTCTAGGGGAGCAGCATCCCGATACGATCACCGCCTCCTCTAACCTTGCAATCGCCTACAAGGGTTTAGGGATGCTAAACGAGGCAAAAATTCTGCAAGAAAGAGCACTTGAAAAGAGTAAAGAGGTTCTGGGAGAGCGGCATCCCGACACCCTCGACGCGTCTGCGAACCTCGCGAGCACCTATAGTGATTTAGGGAAGCTAGAAGAGGCTAAACTGCTTGAAAAAGAGGTCCTAAGGCTCAGAAAGCAAGTTCTCGGAGAACAGCACCCAGACACCATTGATGCTGCCAAGAACCTCGCGATCACATCCCGTATGCTACAACGGTCGAAAATGAGAAAAGAATATCATGTGAGCTTCTTCACCCTTTCACATCTCAAACAATTCTGTCTTTGCCCTGCCATTTCTACTACATTTATGACACTTAGTGATTCTCCACTCTCTCTGAACTTTGAACGCTGCTCGCGTCTTTTGCGAGACAATAGCAACCTTTTATGACGAAACTGACGGAGGCTATTAGGTTAGCAGCTAAATTTTCACCTGAAGGAAGATATCAATCATTGGGGTAACACGAACCGAGGACGTGATTCAAACTGGAAATCATCCCCGAGACCTTCTTGTATAGGTCGGTTGCAATTTTATGTTGACCTCAGAATTACCAGTCTAGTAACTTGTTCATTGTACTTTTCGCATCTGCCTGCAATATAATAGAAGCGTGAATACGTTTCTTAACATGAGCCAATCAAATACTGCAACATTTCTTCAAACTCGGGGAGAACCTCTCATATTCTAGTTTCCAAATCTTAGATTTGCCTGAGCCCATGATATCGCTCGTACTGGGATCCTGCATTAACTTGTAGCTGCGACACAAGAATTGAACACAGAAAGGGCCACCAGGTGCGTTCACTTGCCACTTTATCTCGCAGATAATCTCGCTATCGCCGAGACGCACAACGAAATCGAATCTCCTTTGCGAGGGTATCGCGCTCTTCCTGACGTAACTCACAAAGATTATATTCTCAGGAGCCTACATCCCACCTGGAGGAAAGTATTTCAGCAATTTGTGGAGTTGAAGAATACGGGGAAGACGCTAGGAGCGGAAAGCCATGGCCCAGTTTTCTCCTAAGTCGGTGCTGTAATGAAAAAATACAGAGCTTCTTATTTAGGTTCGATTGCAGCGGTTCCGATGTTATAGTGATCGTAATTAACAGCGGAAGAGAAGGTGGCTTGTATACTGAATCTCGGGTGTGGTCATCCTGGGATCTTCATCAATCCAAACCATCCTAATCAGGTCGAATGGAATCAATTCCTAGAGCACTTATCTCTAGACGCCGAAAGGAAGGCACAAACGTTAGATTCTCAGATGGGACGCCTGGGAATATATTACCGGTTCAGCGTCAGTAACGGATTGGAGAGGAACACTTCAACAAGGATCATTGGCCCTGGAGATATTATGACGCATACAAAAGTCTATCTTGACGATACACAAGTCACGCGTAAGATGGAATTGTGCGTAGAATCACTTCGACTACGTGATGGTGTGTCATCTTTGGATCAAATCAGTAAGACGAATTATTATCTTCGTGCCTGTTATACACTGACCCTTATCCAGGATATACAGGTGGTCAAGCGATCCTTACCCCTCAACTTCCTCCACTGACGAAGACATTTGTCATGCGGAAGAAGCCATGGGAGTTCATCGAGAAAATTCTACTCGGGCCGCGAGACCCAAGCGATATCGACGGTCCGAGGATGCTTTTCATAACAGGAATTGGGGGTTGTGGAAAGACGCAACTTATGTTGAGGTTTATGAAAGAGCATAAAACCAAGTAAGCGTCTCTATGCTTCATGTTCGTCCATCTAACCGGCCAAAGGTTTATCTACCAGTTCTTTATCGATGGGAGCAGCGAGGACCGAATCCGCGCCGATATTATGCGAAACACTCGCGCATTGGGGACAGAGCACTCGCAAAAAGGATTTGAGGACTGTATTTCATTTCTTTCTCACCCCTTTCGCGATGGCCAATCTCTACTTCTATACGACAACGTTGATGATCCAAATATTGACTTATCCTCGCTTCTTCCTCAGGGAGACTCGTGTGTAATCGCTATCACGTCCCGAAATAGCCTTCTTGGCGAGCTGCAGCCAGAGGTTCATCTTCGACTGGACATTATGTCCCTTGACGAAGCCATTGAATTTCTGACTCGTGGACTGAATATCTCTGCGTCCATCTCGGATGGTATCCGAGAAGATATTCTCGAAGTTGCTGAGGCTTTAGGTTGCTTGCCGATTGCACTTCGGTTATTGTCTTATTTCCATTGGGTAGATTCCCTTTAGAGCTGGTGAAGCTGGCGGCTCGACACGGATTTACAAATTACGAAACGATCTGGCTGGAGCACGGTGACGACTTCCATACTGGGAAGAAGTTACTGGAAGACATTTTCCTCGAGGGTGGAGAATGGAGGATCACCAAGTTAGACGACATGCTGGTCTCGCTCCAGAGCTATTCTCTGGTGTCTACCATCCAAGGCGTAGACACTTTGCTACTTGGAATGCACCCTTTGGCACATGAGTGGGTGCGGGCTTGCATTCCAGCCGGCGAGCAACACGGCTACCAGGTTGCAGCTATTCAGCTCTTGGCACTTGGACCACGCGATGAGCATACGGCATTGACACAGTATTTGGCTAGCCATGTAATGCATATGGCGCCTTGCTGGAATCAACTCCACGCGAACAACGCCATGGCATTTGGACGTATCCTCCGTCAAAACGGCCTATATCAAAGCGCATTGGAAATATACGAAAAGACGATTGACAACCTTAGAGAACACTTGGAGGGAGATCCTATCAGGATGTCGATTCGTTTGTCAGAATTAGCCCAGGCACGCTCAGATTCGGACTGGACACAAGAGGCAGAGATTCTGCAAATAGAAGTGCTGAAAGTAAGAAAGGAGATTTTGGGGGAGCAGCATCCCCTCACTATTACCGCTTCCGATCACCTTGCTACCACCTATTATTGTTTAGGGAAGCTAGATGACGCTAAGATGCTTCAAGAGGAGGTACTGCAGCTTCGGAAAGAGCTTCTAGGAGAGAAGCATCCAGACACCACGATTGCAGCCGCACATCTTGCAAACGTTTATAATAAATTAGGAAGGCTGGAGGAGGCAATGGCGCTTGAAGAGGAGGTGCTTCAGGTGAGGACGGAGGTCCTGGGGAGGCGACATCCCTCCACCATTAGTGCATCTGCAAATCTCGCAAGTTCCTATAGAGATTTAGGGAGGCTAGAAAAGGCCAAAGCGCTCGAAGAGGAAGTACTCCAACTGAAGCAAGAAGTTTTGGGACAGCGACACCCTTCCGCTATCAGCACATCAGCGAACCTCGCGATCACATATAGTGATCTAGGGAGGCTAGAAGAGGCCAGAATACTTCAAGAGGAGGTGCTTCAACTCAGGAAGGAGGTGGTAGGAGAGCGGCATGTCTCCACTATCAACGCTGCTGCAAAGCTTCCGTCACTTACAGCAGGTTGGGAAGACTAGAAGAGTCTAAAGTACTCGGAGAAGAGGTTTTAAAGCTCACAATGGAGACTCTCGGAGAGCATCATCCATCGACCATTAGGGCGTCGCAAAACCTCGTAATTACGTGTCGTTTGCTAGAAAAGCCGAAATTTTGATATCTCAGTTGCATGTATACAATCCCCAAACTCTTCCCCTCCCCGAGAAATCCCATTTTTTCCATTTTTGCACCGAATCATATTGACACGAATTCCTACACGCATATAATATTGTTGAGACCTCTCATATCTTTAAGATAATCGCACAGTTTTTCCGCACAAGTAGCCTCAAGTGACGAATCCGACCACCGTCACAATCATGGGGGGCTTTATAAGCTAGTCCTAACTGATCATAGGGGATGGGATGCATCCCTCCCAATCCTGTCTCAATTATTTGAGATAATCGCCGCATGGATAATGCTTCGCTTGAATGCCCTTAGACTCTGCCTGTACCTAAATGACCATCGATTACAGAACACGCCGATATTTGTCATTTTTCTTCAAACTCACGGGAAAAGTCTATCTCGTTTTAGTTTCAAGTCTTGGATTGACCTCAGCCCGTTATATCGCTCGTGCTGGAGTCCTGCGTTAACCTCCAATCGATCCGAATAGCCTCGCAGTACGATAGCACATTCCTCGACTTCCCTCTCCACGCAAATCTGGAAGCCTTACAGGTCAGAAATACCGCATGGTGGAGATCCGTGGGCCATGGGCCGCGGGCCGCGGGCGCGTGGGCTGACTTTGTATGAGCTATAACGATAGAAGAGAACGTATATAGTGTGAAAACCGCAGGCTTCTCCCCCAAAACCAGTTGCCAACCGTGTATTGTGTGGGTTCGTGCTCCCGGGGTCCTGTCAAATTCCTCCCTACACTCTGTTCACTACTTCTGCGCTGATCAACTGTTGCAATGCTCAGGTAACATGAAACAATTGAGATAACATTGAGTTTGAACCCTCCTGAAGCGTTTGGATGGCCTTGGCGCGCCCAACTTCGGAAGTGTGTGGCTAGCAGCCAGGGTTGTTCTTCACATGCCCAAACCCCTTTCCCATGTGCGATTCCTCATCACTATTCATATGAAGATAACCGAGGACTGCCTACGTGTCCGGCAAGAACTCCAATCAGCTACAATGGGTGAGCGGCTGGGACCCCGGAGGACCCAATCCACGCTACGATACGACTCACAACGCGCTTGTCATTCCTATTCCGCGGTTCATGCACTTTATACACTATCTCCTATCGTTCTAGCTCAGAAAACGTCGGCCCACCCCCCCGCAGCCCGCGGCCCACGGCCCACGGCCCATTGATCTCCACCGTTCCCCCGTTCTCTTACAGGTGGGTTGAGTACATTCGTGGGTGGGACCAAGAAAGCAAGACGATTTCATTCAAGTCATAGAAGCTTTCAAGAAATCCGCTAGAGAGAAATTTCCCGCTCTCAAAGTGACAAGATTCTCGTGGACAACTGATAGTGGACAATCCAGATCTGCTGTTCTATTTGCCGACCAAAACATTACCATGTAAAGGAGAGGATTGACGGTGCCAAAACCTATGGTAAAGGAAGCTAGAGTGTCCTTTAGGATTTTATTTTCGATCAGGCTGGCAGCAACACCACCACATCGGAACGTCCCCCCACTCTCCTGTCCCTCTCAAACTGGTCTCTGCATATAAATCCCACTCATTGAATGGCGATTTACACTCCTCCAGTACTCCGCTTCAAATAATCATGTCCCAATAAAGAGCCTATGATAACACCCAGCCTTCTAGAGTGGCGCATAAATTTTGCACAAATGGTTTAGGAGAGGGGACAGGTAGCCAATCTCGGCTACGAGAGATCTCACAACGAGAAAATCAAATTACGGTGCCCTCGGGGCAGTGGGAGTAAGCCGAGGAGGAGAATACCTGGTGCTCTGTACTTAATTCAGACTTCCTCCTTTACCACGAGGTATCCTCACCCCCGTCTTCTTCGTTGCTTTTGCACATAGATAAATTAGACAAAAAGACTCATCGCACCAAAAAAACACCTATTGGGATCTCCTTACCCTGTTGTCAATCTTGAAATTCCGTATCCCCTTTTTTTTTTTTCCTTTCCTTTGTCTGCCGTTTAACGTCCACAAACGCATCACAAACAAGTTATGGCAGGCTACGGGGAAATAAAACCTTAGTGAAGAAGACGATATTATGTACAAAGTAACGGCAAAAAATTATGGACATTCATTCAGCTGATCAATTTTTGGAATCAGATTTATCTACACGAATTATCGAAATAGTGTCCTTGTCGAATCATTAACGTGTACGTTTGTTTGAGAAGCGAGAAAGAAACAGACTTGTACAGTTTTAGCACTGTTGTTTGGGTAAAGGGTTTATGTTTGGGTAGCCAAGATGTTTGTACGGCTCCAACCTTCAACTTAGACACGGTTCCTCCTAGGCCTGTAATTCCAGGGCCTGACGGTCTTAGTGGTACCAGCCTCGGTCTTCCTCTTCTGGCGGCGGTGTTCCAAGTAGACGACGCAGCCAGCAACTACGGCGAGGATGAGGACGACGAGGGTCATCCAGAAAGCGGGGCCAGGCCTGGTGCTCCCGCCGATGTTACCCATCTGGTTCGTGACATGGACAAAAACGGCAATTTCAATGGCAAACCAGATGAAGGTGAGGAGGCATCCGATGGCGGTGAAGACGAAAGCGACGAAAATGGTTTTGAGTGAAAAGGAGAGGAGCCATGCGAGGAGGATGACGAAGGTTACTAGGGGGTGAACTTCGGCTCCATACACCCAGGATTCTCTAATGTATTTTCCGCCTACACTCGAGTTGTATCCCTATGTAAGATTCAAAAGTCAAGTTTTAGCGGGGATCAAGTTTGGGTCAGTCGAATGACGTACCATCCAGCATTTCCAGTCTCCAGAACTCGCGAGCTGCAAGAGAAATTTTCAGATCCCTTTTCCTTGATAAAAAAAGCAACTTACTGAAGAACAAACTCCCCAAAGACCCAACTAAAAGTGAAGACAAAAGTGCATGAATGGCTGTGTCAAGGTTTATTTTGTGATGGCACGACATTTACTGACCCTAAGCTCCGTGGTCTGGTCGTTGCTCGTTCCAGTGACAATGGTGCGTGGGGTTCCATACGATGTGCGAACAAGGTCAAGGAACCGTACATATGGTAAGGAGATGGAAATCTAAGAAAGAAGGAGCGAGAGACTGGGGTCAATAACGTTGCATTATTGATAAGCCACCGCGTTGATTACTTACTAGAAAAGACAAGATGAAAGCAACTCCGAGGACGACTCTACCCAGGATGAGACGACGAGAAGCCATATTGAGCAAATTGTGGTTGGGGTCTAAGTTTTACAAGGCCAAGTTTGGGGCAGCCTCCTCCCCAACGCCACGCTGGCAATTTGAGGTGGGGGAGCAGGTGGCGCAGCGAGGCTGGCATGTAAAACCGTCTGACGAGCCCGGCTCTAGCCTTGTTGGCGGCTTCAAAATGTAGAATAAAAATGCTATAATAGTAATGAGATTTATTTAGCTTATACCTGGTTTATGGGCATTTAACGGCTGAAGGGCTACAAGTCGAGTCGCGACCTCGTGAGCTTCACCCCCACAGCGCCTTCGGCCGAAGTGGAGCCACTGTCAGACGCCAAAAGTATAGAGAAAGTACAGCAAACTTTCCATAAGACGCCATGCAAATGGCAGCTCAAGTGCGCCAAGCACTCCTTAGAGGCGACGACGTTATCGCTGTCGCACCGCCCGGTTTGGGAAAGACACTGACTTTTCAGATCCCTCTATGCCTAGATTCAACACTCAACCTGTGTATTGTGACGCCTCTCACGGTCCTTGGTGAAGAACAAGCCGACAGCCTGAACGCCCTTGGACTCCCTTCGGTAACCCTCCGCGGCGACACGATGACTCCTAGAGTTCTCGAGGTGAGATCTTTGTGCGCTTTAATTCTGTTACTGACCTATTTTCGTTTGAAACTTGTGTCCAAGGCTGTCGGACCAGGCCAGCACCGTGTCGTCGTCCTCTCGCCAGAGATTTTCAACTCCCCTCGCTTTCAGCGAGTAATACTATCAAAATATTCTAAACCAGGCCTACGGATCATTATCATTGACGAAGCCCACGTCGTTAAAGAATGGGCTTCCTTTCGCGAGGAGTACCCTACCATGCCCTTTGTGAGAAAGGAGCTCCCCGCAGTGTCTATATAGGTGCTGTATGCGGTAAATCCTAAGAATAATATACAGGGTTCAGAATCGATTATTTATCGAATATGGTGACGACTGTCGTTTGGCTGTTTATTTGGTTGGTCAATCAGCTTGTCGTAAAGGCCATTCAATGGCTCGCGAGTGTGGATGCTCTGCATACAAGTTGCTGGCAGGTGATAGTTACTTAGCGGCCTGCTAGTAACATACATTTGCCTTGGCGATCATTCTCTTTTCGACAACTCACCTCGCCGGTCGCAAAAAGGCTCTGCTCATTAGAGTTGTCCTTGGGTAACGGAAAGATGAGCTGAGGGGAGGAGAATGGTCGCCCTCTGTGCTGGATTGACTTCCTCTACACATGCCTGATTTTGTGGCTCTCCTTCTTCTGATCCACCGGCTGACGCATTTCGAACAAACAGAGCTAGAGTCTTCAGCTGTATCAATCAATAAATTACATGGACCGAGGCGATTCCCCCTTACACGCTCGAAATCAAATGGGGTAATTTGACTAGCTCACCTCCATCTTTCCCGTTTAATTTTTTTACATGCCACTAACGAAGCTATTACAGGCGATGGTGTAGAATTCCCTGCGATTGCAACAATCAGGAACCTCAGCACAAATACATACACTTGGTATGTTACCGTGCCCGCGAGTGAGTCTCAGCTTTATCTCACTTATTGATAAGTAAATATTTCCTTACTATGAAAGTAGTCGATATTGACCACCTCCTGTACTCTAGACGGGACGGCCCAACTCTACGTTGAGGATTCTGGAAACAGATTAGGTCCTTCTGGTAAGCTGCCCACCTTATCTTCATATTTCTACGCCTCCTCTCTGTCATATTACCGCTACCACCCCTAATTTAGCTCCATACGAGCTTTCCCTCATCCCTTACCGGTCACACTCAACCATTCGACTTTATGCCAAGTTTTGCTCCAACCACTATCAAATGCTAGCAAGACGTAAATAACACTCTCTCATCGCCCGCCCAGGTCATTTCACCATCTATGAAGGTGGACTCGACTGCACTTTCACGAGCTCTGATGTGTCTGGTAGCGTTGCGTCCACAACATGTACGTCCTCACTCAACTTGTGCCGGCTGACAACCATCCTCACACTCATTATCAGCGACAGCATCTCAGACCGTCGGTACTATGCACCCATCGTCTGCCTCTGTGGGTTCCCCATCGACATTGTCAATGGCAGCATCTCAGACTATCAGCAATATGCCTCCATTTGGTTGATTTTGCGGATAACTCATCCACGACTGGTAATGATACACCTTCATCGTCTGTATCTGACGATACTGGGGCCGTAGTAGTAATAATCGCAAAGTGTAATGGGCTCCATAGGTAGTATAGGCCTCGTCGCTATTTTCGTACTTGTGCTATACAGGAGAAAAAGAAAAAAAGCACAGGGTGACGCCAGCAAGAATGCAGAAAAAACTATCCCAGACCCAAGTAATGGACAAAATATTTAACCAGGAGTAGTAGTCCCTGCTGAAAATACTCCGGCACTGGCGCGGAGACAGTGGACCACCATGAGAGACTCGAGGAAGTTGAACCAAATCCAATACAAGACCAGTCCTACTCCAGCAGCAAGGACCTTATTTTCCCTGAACTGGAGAGGAAGCTTCGGGCCATGAAGTACGCACCACCGGCCAATCCTAGTGAAGGGCCTGGACTGGAGTATCTGTCTAAAACGTTCGGACTGACACCCTCCAAAATTGAAAATTTAATCCAAGTAAACGAAAGGTATGGCGGTCTTCCTATCCTTCGAGCTGATAGCTCTAATCGGTCTTTGTAGATGGTATAATATAAGACACAGATCACAAGATGAAGAGACATGCCAGGTCTGACCCACCTCGTCTTTACGGACACAAGAAGGCCTCGGAAGAGCGAGTCTCGTGACTCATAAATACTCATGAAGTTTGGGTCCGACCAGATGGAAACTTGACCACTCGTGTCCAAATGTATTAGCGTTAGGTGCAAAATGCGATAAACCCTCAAACATACGATGAGGCAAGTGGGTCCTCCAGTCGCCGTTTGGTCGGATATAGTGGCGACAGTGTCGTTTGACTGTTTATTTGAGGGCGTTGAGTTAATGGAGACTAGGCGGACGGCGGACGGACGGACGGACGGACGGATTTTAATATGGCGGGAATAGCACCAGAATTGAGTTTAGAAACTTTTGTATTTAATCCGAATTTATCGCCATAAATCTATGGATAGGGCGTAATGACAGTCGGGCTCCCTAATTTGAACCTTTGACACTTACAGGAGACCGAGGTCTCCGTCTAAATCGTCTCTAAAGGAGTAATGGACAGCACAAAAATGAAATCAGATGCAGATCCGTTTGCGTACGCGCTCGCTAAGCATCAAGAGCTGCTTTGCGTGATGACTTCAGCGCAAATGTTCCTATTTATCGAGCTTTTCGACTATCTGAGGCGTCAGATTGCGGCCAGTCAACCTGTATTTGGAGGGAGCGCCACTCCAATTACGCTCCCTGTCAACGTCCAGAACTTTCTTCGAGAGTGCTTGTCCCATGAGACGACTCGAGTCGACGACTACGCTATTTCCTACGCTTGGAGGGCACTCCGTGAGGTTTTGTGGCTACGACCCTTCTTAAGCAACGAAATTAATATGCAGCAGCGCCATTTGGTGCTGTTCCTGCGCTTTGGGCCAGTGAACGAAATTGGTGAGCCTATATTATGCTACTATCCGACCCGAATTAAATCTGTGTACGATAGGTTGTGCGCATTTCTATCCACCAACGCGAACTTGTATCACAAGCAACTGCACTCGCAACCCCCAAAATGCACGTCGGAACATGTCGTACCAGCTGGATAACCCAAAGACACATCCCGTGACCGTGTTCACAATCCATCATGGGCCACTTCCAGGATATACATCGTCGCTCTACTGCACTGGTAAGTGCATCATGCTCAGGCAAGACAAGCCAATTTATCGTTCGTACCTCAGGCTGTAGAACTACATACAAATCGGACTACTACATTCAAAATGACAAGAGAATCTACTACTTAGACCATTTCAATCCAAACGAGCGACCCGCCTTCCTCCAATCATCAAAACATATCTTTATGGAGTGGCGCTTGAGCAGTTATTTTGCCAGCGGGCTTGCTTTCGCATGGTATGTCACGTTGTCTCGTTTGATCATGATGCTCAAGCTTTCATTGACCAGGGTATCGATGTCTAACTCAGCAAGAATATATAACAACGCACATCAGAGCATTATTGGCGCATACAAGCACAGCAACTGGCCCACTACAACGACACTCACAGGGCCTCACGTATCTGACGCTTTCTACCTACGCGCACTCATTGAGCACTGCATCAAAACGGGATCTCCTCTCATCATGAGCAACAGTGGTACATCGCAAGCTGAACGACTTCGTCCTCTTCTCGAGGAACGCAACAAGCTGTGGCAGGGTCCAAATCGTCCAGAATGGGACCACTGTTGCGATGGATGCAGTATCAAGACGTATGCAACAGACCCAGCCAATATTACAAATGGTGAGTACCTCGTGTGATATATCGGTGCGAATCATCATTTCATTCAGGTTGGATACGATCTATGGTAACTGATGGTGTGACAATGGGACACCCTTGCTGCGCTGTCCCGCACTGTGAGAACGCACTTGCCAGTCATCGTCTTCGATATTGCCCGGCGCATTCAGCAAAGGAGAACGAATGCTCACTGAATGCTTGTTCTAACCCCGCTGAAAAGGGCTTCAAAACATGTTCAAATCCCCAATGTCGTGAGCGCGAAGAGCGATATGATGAGCGAAAAACAGCAATGTTTCAGCTCAAACGTAGACTACTTTCTGGCTACATCAAGGATAACGATACACTCTCATTTATACCCGAACCTACTTCGAATGAAATTGCTGTAGGAATGCGTTCGGCTACTGAAGCGTACAACGATGACACAGTAGCTGTCGAGGAGGGGGGTGATCTTGAATTTACTGACGATGACGACGATGAAATTCTGGAGTTCGGAGATAATAACTTGACCTTCACTGCGCAAAATACATCCACCACTCCATCAGATCATCCACCAGCAAAGTCATCGTCAAATACACGTTCGCAATTTGGTCGTTCTCGCACCCATAACGAGCAGCTTTGTGTTGGTTCGTGTGGCATTATCATTGGAAGGAAAACTTTCTTTGCATCAGAAGGGATTGAAAATGTCCTGGTATGTGTCCGACGAGCTTGTAGGCTAAATTACTAATTATTACATAGAACTTCTGGCGAGAGCTTTTCCCGAGTCGCCGTTCAAAGCCATCCTTCATGTGGTTCGATAACAATTGCTCTGTCATGAAAGTTCTTCGCTCGCGTCCTGAAGACCCTCTTAACCAGATGCTCCTTCCAGTGGACGTCTTTCACTTCAAGTCTAAACACAAAGAGTCTGACGCCTTCTGCGGAAACCATTGCAATCCACTTTTATTTCGTCATCTCAAGACTTCAGACAACAAATGGACATTCAACTCTTCAGCCGCAGAGCAGACAAATGCCTGGTTTGGCAAATTTCAGGCAATTTCTCGAGAGCTTCGTGTTGACCATTATAATTTCCTTCTTGATGAGGTGATTGCGATGCGTAACCAGCAACGTTTGGGAGAGTTAGAGCGAGAAGGGAAGAAACCCTTCAATCTTGGACGTGAGAGCTTGCTTAGAGTGTAGTATACTATTTTAATTACAAATTACATGCTACAACAGTGAGGATGCATGTATACAGGATGGGCATGCATGTATACAGGATGGGCGTGCATGTATACAGGATGGGCGTGTGAGTGGCAAAAGGTAAAGTCAGGCTCTTTCTTTTCAGCTCCGCCCACATTCAAGTCCAACGATGAACATCACGCTCTCGCTTAATGGTGCCACCCTCACACTCATTGCCTCAATCAATCTGGCGCCACCATCTCAGCCTTTTGCCGCGTTTCTTGGGTGTTTATACCGAGCCTTAACGAGTCTGGTATCATGGCTCACCTGGGGTTTGTGGTATTTTTGGCCATCCTGGTCCACATTGGGCCAGCTTTTCATTCTCGCAATCTTCTCCTTGGCTTGGGTAAACACTTACCGTCAGCCTGAGCCTCCTCCGGCTTATTACTCTCCTTAACTTTACAGTACGTGTTTTTTCTCTCTCTATTCGCTTGTTGCTCTCGATTACTTACTGTGGTTTGTAGAAGTTCTATCGCTATGTCAACGCATGGCTTGTTTGGCTCTCCAGCGTCAGCGTCCCTCGCGTCCCTCACCCACCTCTCTGGCAGTTTGCCAAATGCCCATAGCTACCCTTACATACTTTAATTTTTTTTTGGGTCATTTCTATGTATGTCAAGAAGGGGCCAATATGGCTACAAAAATTCAACTTGCCTACAAAATATATCAAGAAATACAGTGCTACCTCAACCCCTTTAGTCTGTCTCAAGAACTATTTTGGCATCGTCACCATCACTCTCCAGCTCATCAAACTTCTCTGCATCTGCCTCGTTTGTATTTCCATCATGAGCCACACGATCATCCACCTCCTCGTCCATATCATCACGAAGGTTTGTTGCCACACTGGATGACCGTGATGACCGTGAGAGCCGATCAGGCAGTGAAAAGCTTGAAACAGTAGATGCACCAGACAGACTGACCCGTCGTTTCTTGTTTGCGTGATACAGGCTTGGCGAAATGTCCTTCACAATCTCGACTGAATCACTACTGGCATCGTCACTGCTGATGATGGTGGCTTGATCCTGGCGAGTAGAGGATTGCCCCTTGAGGACACGCTCAGGATCAATGTCGTCTTCGTCGTCTGAGACACTATCCCTTATAGCGGCAAGTGCCTTTGCTGCTTTGGCACTTGCTATGTCCCACTCTTCCTCCTGTTGCTTCCTCCTCTCCTCCTCCCGTCTCTCTTTTGCCTCCTCCTCTGCAGCCTGCACAAAGTCGACGAACATCGCCCCAGGGAGATCGGACCAACAACCCTTCAACTCTTTACTTGCGTCGCGCCAGATCTTGTAGTATTTTCGGTACGTCGTACGCTTTGCTGCTCCACCAAAAACTTTCTCAAACTTGCCATCGAGCCCATCACCTGTTAACTGAGACTTGTAGGCCTTTCTGAAGCCTTTCTGAAGCTCTATAAACGATTGATTGAGGGGCCAGCTGACTGGCCTCGATTGCTTGGAAGAGACGGAAGGGGTTGGAGGGAAGCCCAGGTTGACACGGCGAGCTTGTGGCAAAGATGGCAACGGTGCTGTGACAGTGTGACCACTACGGCGCTGTGTTTTGATGGGGAGGGTTGTGTTGTTACCAATGTGACGGTCCTTGAGGTCGGTGGCTGTATTGAGATCCATCGAGGCCGGACGAATGATGATCTCCTCACTCTCCTTTATGGTGTACTCGTCGTCCGCCCAGAGGACCTCCCATCGATTGGTATTTTGGTTCCACCTTCGTATGTCTTTGCCCTCTACACGCTCAATGACGCGAGGATAGTCATTGAGCTTGAAGGCATTAGGACGATCAAGAAGAAAATCAACTGGCATTATGAGGTTTTCATCCTAGACATTATAGTTATTTTGATTAATTATACAATAAGGACACAGTGGAGAGCATACGCACCTCGTTCAAGAGCACAAACGTAAATTTCCGTGAGGATTGGAATGGTTTTCGTCGAGATGGTGCAACCAAGGTTGGTTCAAGAAACCTTGCTTGAAGCGCAGGACTCGTGTCTGCATCCAAGATAAATGGTTCGGTCGCAGGACCTGTGATGGTAGGTGGGCCGGTGGTGGCTAAAGTTGAAGAGGGCTGTTGAGAAGGGAAACTCGGTGGATAGCGTAATTGATTGGGTAGTGAGAGATTGGGATAATGTGACGATGACGGCTGAGAGCTCGGAGGGGGAACCCAGCCTTTCTGCTGAAGAGCAATCCTATTATTCTTCTGATGATCTTGGGCCTGGCATGAGTTTCCACCCCATGCGACTGCAGCACGCTGACAGCAAGCTTTGCATGATGAAGATATGCAACGAACATTTCCAGGTGCCCCGCATGAACAATTGATACGCATGCGTGCCTGAGGTCGTCCCAGTGGTTGTGTAGCTGGGATTTGATTCGGCTGATATTGGGATCCATAGAGTATGCCATTCTGCATCATCGTAGTAGGAGCGGCAGTGGATGGCTGAGGCTGGCTAAAGGTCTGCTCAACCTGATAGATATTGTTACCAGATGCACGCTCCTGGTTGAAGATTGGGACTTGATCTGCTGTTACGCCATCAATCCACATCCCATGATTCGCGTTGGCAGCGCACTATTGACAATACTGTTAGTACAACTAGTGTGATCAAACAAGACGCAGGCGTACCTTCTGGTACACTTTTCCCGGGTACCTTCCCCTCGAAATCGTGGCAGAACCCGTGGGCTCGAAGCATACGCAACATACATACTGGAAGCCGTGTATGTGCCGCCACTGAGGGACGTCCTGAGATGGGTCACCGGCCATGAGCATGTCTGCCATCTTAATGGAAGAGCGCGCAGCGCCTGTAGGGCTAGAGCACCCGATACGTAGAAAGAGGGACAAAAAAAGAAGGTGGGAGGGTTCAGCCTAAGGTTCAATCGCCGACGTTTGCTTTGCCACTCTCTATTTGGACACGGCTGTGTACAGTTTTTCTCAAAAAGAACTATTTTTATTTTTATTTATTTTTGGGCTCGACTCCTACGTCGTTTCCTGACGTATATACCGATTAAATACAAAAGTTTCTAAACTTAATTCTGGTGTTATTCCCACCATATTAAAATCCGTCCGTCCGTCCGTCCGTCCGCCGTTCGCCGTGTCTCCATTAACTCGACTTCCTGGTTTATTTGGTTGGCCAATCGGCTTGTCGTAAAAGCCATTCAGTGGCTTGGAAGTATGGGCTGCCCGTTATCGACAACGTTGCATTAAAGGCACCAAAGGTCACATTTGACAGTGCTTCTGTGCATGAAGAATCTATAACCGAGAAGCCATTCATGCATTTATTAATTAAATGAAAAACTTCCGTTGCTTAGGTATGGATCCCGAAATAAAGACGAAATACCCCAACTCGACAAATACGAGTAAATATGGGAACATATGCTGGTGCATGTCTTGAGAGTTGGCCAGGCTTTGAACCGCAGCTTAGCGGTCAACGGATGTCGAAACAAACTCTATTTTTGTGAAAAGGAAACTTTAAAATGAGTAAATTAGGTGGCGTGAGTCAGGCTCTGATTACAAAGCAATCTACACCTTGGATGCCACCACTAGCACCACCGAATGAGCAAGACGTGTCCCATCTGCCCCGATATTCCACAAATCATACAATCTCAACTAATAACAACAAAGTTGCAAAGGGAGAATGCTTGAACAAAGCGACCCGACCCAGTCACAAGACCGACCATTATCGTTCAAAGACTCCAGCCTCAATTCGTCAAGGATGGAAGCAGCCGTAAAAACTTCAACACTGATTGATGCTCATAAGGGTACAGCACAACCGGCCAAGCCTCCGCTCTCGCCTCCCACCAGTCCGCCGTTAGCAGTCGCCAGTACGATGAACGGCCAAGATGTCAAACTTCAGGATGCCAACGATATTTCAATCACTCAAGTCTCGACCTCTCGCGGCCGCGGACACGTTGCGACCCCATCAGGCCGCGGATGGTTTCAGGCTTTGGCTGCGGCTCTTCCCAGCTACACATTCACCACCGTCAATCCGGCTCGCAAGATTCTCTATCTACGAAAGAGAGATGAAGCATCCATGCATTCTACGAGAGTACGTAAGAGCGGGTACGTGGCGGAACGGCATCTGTGCCAGTCCTATTTTGCTGACCTACTTTTCTTCCCACTTCCCAGAGTCAATGTAGTTGGATTTGACCTCGAATGGAAACCTATGCGTGATGGTAGCAGAGAATATAACAAGGTTTCTCTCGTCCAAGTGGCGACGCCCGACGAAATTCTACTTATCCAGTTGCCTGAATCTTCCAGTACGCCTTGATCCCGTTTGATTCTTCTAGTTTCGATTGCTAATGTATACCCTCAAGAATTTCCGACAGGTTTACGTGCGTTGCTGGAGGATCAGACGATTCTCAAAGTCGGTGCGGGCATCCAAAGTACGTCGTCACATTCTTTCTCTCACTTCAACCCACTAATTTCTTTCACAGATGATGTTGATAAGCTCAAATGGGATTGGAGGGTCGATGTCAAGAACTATCTCGACCTTGGCTTTGTGGCACGCTACCACGACTACTTCTGGGATACTTGCGATGTCCTACAGAATCAATGTCTCGAAGGTGCCTTTGGTGGAACATGGTGCAACGAAGCCGAACCCAATGTTGCGTCCACCAAAGACTCGGAATCAAAGACCCATGTACCCCTCGAGAGTCAATATGGTAGACCCGTCTATCCTGCATCCAAGCCTGTGGCGCTAGCGCGACTCGTATCACGTTATCTCGGCAAGCGGTTGGACAAGACGTACCAGCTGAGTAATTGGGCGGCCGTGTTGGATGAAAACCAGATCCAATGTAGGTCAAACACTATTCGGTTTTCTTTAAGCTATTCCTTACTGAATTACCGTCTACTTTAGATGCCGCAAACGATGGTTTCTCGGGTTTGGACGTCTACAATGCCTTGATTCGACTGAGAGATCGAACTCCAGGCTGGGTCGATGCGCAAGCAACGTTCTATCGCATGCTTATCGAAAGTCAAAGGATCTTTGCAATGGCTCCTCATCAGCCAGCCATGTATTCATTCAACCAACCACAGCCTAGACCGGTCCCGGCTCCTGCCGTTGATGAAGAAGACACCTTCTTTGCGATGGACGGGGATGAGCCCAGATCCCTTCTCCAGCTGTCGAATCATCGCCACGCATCTAGCGACACCCCTGCTCTGTACCGAAGCTCCTCTGAGCCGCATCTTGCAAAGATGATAGGTTCCGTTAGGAAAGCATCCAGCGACTTTAAGCAAGAGAAGACAGACTTTGGACAGCGAACACATTATCCATCTCCGCCAGTGACACCTACACATTCGTCGCTTTCGCCAGCCTCTATTCCTTCGCCGACTTCAACTTCCAAGTCTGCACCTGCTTCGCCTCTTTCTGCCACGCGCATGTCGGTGAAGGTCCGCTTCAGTGATTCGGTCAACTCGGCAAATGCACCGAGTGCTAATAGTCAACCGTCAAGTCTGACCAAGGGCACCATCTATCATACAAACGCTAGTTTGACCCCAACTAGTCACAATCCTCCGCCTCCTGGGCTCCCATCGCCAATATTGGCCCAAAACGACGACTCGGGAAAGCAAAAGAACGTCATGACAGCACCAGTGTTTGAATCAGCCGCTTTTGCTGTGCACCCACTACCGACACGGCCACCTCCGGTTCCAGTGCCCGTTTTACGGCGCGACGCATATCCACGTCTGGACACTGCCCGAGGACCCGTATCACATCGCCCATCTGCGAGCCATCCTCTCCCATCTTCAGTGGAATATTTCCCTCCCACACCAGCGACACCATATCCGAGTCGAAATTCATACGAAGAGGTAGCTCCTCATTCAAATCCTATTGCATATCCTCAGGCGACTCCGACCTACGCATATCCCTACTCGACAGCAGTCCCTTACAACCATCCTGGTTATGCCTATGGACCGTACTATCCTCCGCAACCGCACCCGTATTATGTTTGGAGCCCGCCTGTCGGACATCACGGCTGGACAGGGCAAGGTCTGCCTGTATCTCAAACAGTCCTGGCAACCCATAAAATCCCTGCCGCTGCACACGTGACCATTAGTGGACCGACGAAGAAGCGTCCGAGTCTGCGGTATACACCAGATGGTTGGTGCAGCGTAGACGACTTGGCTTCCACTGGCGCACCTACTTCAAGCAAGGTGCCTCCTTCAGGGAACGGTTGGGTTAAACCTGTTCCTGATGGAATACCAGTTCCGCAACTGGAAGTCGACGTCCGAAACTTAAAGACGGATTGTACCACGGGTCACAAGGACGATGATCTGGCCAGCTCGGCTTCCTCGTCTTTTAAACAGCTTACACCCGCCGAGGAAGCCACGAGTCATCCAAAACCGCTCTTCATTGGTGATGTTGCCCTGGATTCTGGAATCTTCTCTGATAGTGTGCGGTTCGGCTCTCTCCATTAGCTTGCTTTTCTCAACCAACGGCGGCCTCGTAACCACGAGTTGGCGTCTTCCTCTGTTACTAGACGATGGTGATACTTTTCCTGGTTTATCTGCATCAACAGCTTTCATATCCCAATGCTCCCGCCTCTCCCCTTTCCTTCCCCCCATCTGAGTCTCACATCTCATCATCGTCATCATCATCCGCACATAATACCCACATTTCTTATGGACTTGTACTTTTGATTCGGGCTTGAAGAACGGGAAAACACGAGATTGAAACCCATTCACCAAACGCATGGCACGTGTTGGTAAATGGACTGCTTACTGTGTACGAGTTTGGACTGCTTTCTTCTTTCTTGGTGGCTACTGGCTGCACATGTAGATGCTGTACGAATGAATTGCTCTTTGGATTCCTCCGTTGCGCACAAGTATGCATAAGCAGAAACTTCAAGAAGTTTCGGGTTTGTTCAGGAGTTTTTCAGAGCCACCGGACTTTAGATAACATAATCACCGTGCCCGCCGCGGGTGATAAGCGAGCCCGTATCCGACGGCGTATTTGTCATCTTGGTCAACCCCGCCACAGCCCCGGTTTAGAATATAAGCAACCAAAGCCCAACGTGAATATCCTCATCATCTTTTGGTTTATGCTCGCTCGTCTTGCTACCATCAAGCAGTATCTCTCATCTTCCATCTCCAACACCACCACTCGATATACATCTTCTGGCCCGCGCATGATGGCTGACGACTCTGGAAAAGGTGAGAGAATGAGATGGTAGTCTACTACAGCAATTCTGACTTTCGTTTGATAGATAATGTGGCCACCTTTGCCGCTGGATGCTTTGTGAGTAGTTTGGACTGCTGGATCAAGATCCACATTCTAATATTGTTTTCAGTGGGGAGTAGAACACATCTTCAACAAGCACTTCCCTCAGCTCAAAACGAGCGTTGGGTACTCCAACGGAAAAGAGGACATTACCAACCCGTCGTATCGTCAAGTTTGCAGCGGCAGCACCGAATTTGCTGAAGCTCTTCGTATCGAATTTGATCCCTCTAACGTCACATATGCACAACTAGTCGGTATGTGTTTCGCCTCGAGATCGCAATAGTGACAAAAACTGACGTCAGACCTTAGAGCACTTTTATCGCACGCACGATCCCACCACCAAAGATCGTCAAGGAAATGATCGTGGAACTCGTGAGTAGGACTTCGAGTTGCCGAGGAGCATGTGGCTTACTTCTTTTACAGAATACCGCTCAGGAATTTATACGCACTCGGATGAACAATTGAGGATTGCCAAAGAAGTCACGGAAAGGATTCAAAAGGAACATTTTACCCCCAAGGGTGAGAAAATCGTGACGGAGATTCAACCTGCTGGGACATGGTACGATGCAGAGGTCAGTAGAAAGTGCCAATATTAGGAGAAGAAACTAATCGAATCTATTAGGAATATCACCAAAAGTATTTGGACCAGAATCCCATGGGATACCAATGCCCCACCCACAAGCTACATTGGTGAACGTATATTAGTATTGGTATATGAGATAAATAGGACCTGGAGATATCTCGCAAACACGTTCTCATTTGATTAATGCATGTATTTCTCACGTGTGAACGCTTGCGCGCTTGAGCGCTCAATGACACTTGCAGTCGACCAACCTCAGTTCTTTATCGGTGATGAGTGGTAATAGAGTGGATCCGATTGAAAAGCTTCCTTACGAACTGTGGACAAGGTGTCTACGGATTTGTGTGTATGATCAACCCGATGGGCCACTTGCATTACTGGCCGTGTCTCGCACCTGGGGAAAATGGCTCATGGCGGCTCCAGAAGTGTGGACGACTATATATCTAGACGGAGGTCTGGACGAGTCTTGGCGTGCGGAATCCTTCTTTCACTTCTCCAAACCCCTTCTGGTGGAAGTGGTAATCGATGTCGGGTCTACCATGCTAAGTATAATTTCTCAATACCAGGAAAGAATCAAATCGTTCGTCTTCCAAAATAATTCAGATGTCGCTCATATTATTAGCGCCATCCTGAACTTTATCGGATATGTTAATGGCGCCACATTTGCAAACCTCACGCATATTCACGTAGATTCCCCAAATGATGAAATTGTCTTTATACCTCCTGGACTGATCCTAGCGTGTCCTGCTTTGGTTGGCATCCATGGTGCTTATGTCAAGCAAAGCCTGGTTTCTCATCTTCCTCTGTCGATGACGAACATTGGCATATCTGGAGATGGTGAGATTCCTTCACTGATATACGACTCTCTTCAAGATTTACGACTACGTTGTGAACTCATCGATTCGGGGAAGTCCTATTCAGCGCCATTTCCGAACTGTACGTCCAAGCTAGCACGTTTCGAGCTACAGTTTTGGGCGAATACCAACAATGGTCCACTTTTCACGTTTGCCAATCGTGCTCATTATCTTTCCTGCATAAAATATCTGAGATCCTACGTGTACGATAGCCTCAAGGTTCTACAGGTCAATTCGCCATGGTTCGATGCACCTTTATTGGTTTCTCTCGTAGCTAAATATGGAGCTCTGGAAGAACTGAACCTTGTTCTCGATTGTTCAGACACGGGAATCCTGGACACTGTTCCCCTCACCAGCAGTGATCTCGGTCATGTCCGCAAGCTATCGATTTCGGCTCCTCCAAGGGATCATTGGAACGACAATATTGGATCGATTATTAGATCACTGTCTAAGAACGTGACTCTACGGAATCTAGACGACCTCCGGCTCGATTTAGCACAAGTCGAGATCCCCAAAATCTTCAATCTTTTGCGCACGACGAGTAGATTAAAGGAGCTACACCTCAAAAGTTTCCAGCTCAGTACAGTACATTCTGGAGTCCATGAGCGCATTCTTCTATATTACCTGCATACCTTCGTCGTCGATTATGAAAACTCTCTGTATGACTTCAACACCCCCAATTTAATGTACCTCAAATGCCGAGATATTTGGTTGGGCCATTATCCATTGCCTTACCTACTGATTAGTAATGTGGAGTCACTTGATCTTCCAGCCTTTCTTCTCTGTCAATGGAATGACACTCTGGTCTTCAATAACGTCAAGGCCAAACCCCTTCCACGGCTATCAACGCTCCATATGACTACAGGGTATTTCCATCGAGACACGGGATACGTCCATAAAGACCCTGTATCATCTCTCAATTTTTCCAATTTGACGTTTATTTCCTTTGGAGGAAAGAATGTTGGCTGTTCCTCCTCGGAGCAGGCGAGAAGAGAGTGTCCACTTACCCGCTTTATACTGGAAATGCTGTTCTCTCCAGAGAACTGTCCAAGGTTAAATACTATCAAAGCCGAAACCTATCCGATTTGGGCTTTGACCGCTGCTATGTTACATTGTCGTAACACTCAAAGCAATGTGACTCGTATAGACTCGCTTCAGCTACTTGGATACCCGCGAGTCTCCTTACTGAAAATCATAATCAGATCTTTGGCGGCTGATGACGAGGACCCTATCAATG